>JAMKCH010021821.1:0-21693 GCA_023653785.1 Ophioderma brevispina | reverse complement strand
TCCCTAGACCGTGTCGACTACATTAGATAAAAAGGTGATGTGGTATATCAAACCAGGTGGAATTGGGCAAGGTCCTAAATGGAGAAAGGCCAAATGAGATGAAGGTTGATTTTTTATCAAAGTTGATTTTTTTACACATTTGTGAGTCTAGCTATGTTAAAAACATGCTGTGCAAATTTGAAAAATTACATTGGTAAAGAATATTTATGATATATACCTCTTTTATTTTATGTCAAATTTCAAAATTGCATAAATTCAGGTAGAAATGATCAATTGAGATGAAATAAAAAGCAATGTGAAACAAAAGATCTGTTTTGATACACCACATCACAAATGTACTTGATCAATATAAGAACTATAATGTAGCCTAGATCATCAGATGGTTTAGAACTAATAATTTTTCTCCTTGAAGACACTATCAGTGGTCTGCCCAAAAAGTTGCAATTTTTGAAATTTGCAGGAATAGCCTAAAAGTGACGGATAAGATTCTCCAAAGGGTTACAGTGGTTTGCAATATCCCCATGCAGTTTAACAACAAATGTACCAGTATGACAGATTGACAACATGTATTAAGAGGATAATCTGTCTCTGGATAAGCTGCCTAAGCTTAATTATGAAGCTACCATCGGCCATATGCGGAAGATCAAACCTGCCCAAGAGAGAGAGCCTTAGTGTCAGTCACTCAGACAAAATGCACTCTTGAATTGTGCACATTGGCATATAGCCCCCAAAATTGGCACTCATTATAAAACTTGTCAGTCAAACCGGTATCTTTGGAATGCCTTTGTTTTGATCCTACCAATATGTCCACCAGTCCCTTCCACTTCTCCAACTGCTGTGCAGCAATCCATTGTAAAGAGATCAATGTCATTATGTGGTAAAGAGAAAAACAAGTAACCAGGGTTTAAACATGTGGACTAACAGGGCGTTTACACTGGGCAAAAGTCGTCATCGAATTCACTTAGGTCATAATCGAATTAATTTCCGTGATGAGTGTAAACAGGTACAATCGTAATTAGGACGCAATTCAAAAAGTCGAATTTCAATGATGACTTTATCATCATCCATTTGAGGTGAATTCGAATAGTGTAAACAAAAGTCGTTATCGATTTCAAGTTTACCAAGCATGACACCTAACTCGCGGCCGTACACTTCCGTATCACCAAGCAAACACGTAATTCATTTTTCCGAATACGAATTCAAAATCAGATTAAGTGTAAACAACTACAACACAAATTAATTTATGCTAATCCTTAGTTGTTATTGAAAAGAAAGTGAATTTGATAACAACTTTTGCCCAGTGTAAATGCGATATTAGACTGGTTTGTAGCATATCTATGCATCAGGATTGCCAGTTGCAGATGGTTCATAAGTGTCAATGTGTTCCATGTCTGTACTATAACCTTGAATAGCTGTAGAGGAAAATTTAGATAAGAAATGTCATTGGTAGATATTTGCAAATAAGTGAAGCAGTTACTAGGGATTTTCCCATTCAATTTACATTAAATTATTGTTTATGACTTGCTCAGTTTTTGTGAGTTTGGGCTCTTGACTACACAGTAAAGGGATCAGTGATACTTACTGCAAATCTTAATTAAATATCATATTAAATCGCAAGTTGGGTTTTGTTGCCTAGTAAGATGACTATTAAGTATGCTTGTTGGTTCTGGTACCTACTCCATTAATGATGCAAACTTAGTCAGTAACCAAACAACCAACCAAACTAAAAATAGTGCATTATTTTTATTTTTATTGCTAAATATAACCTTTTCTTACTTCGAATAATCAGAAGAAAATAAAGAATTAAATGATGGTACTTTTTTAAAAATTTACTTTATTTACTGCTCTTAATCGCTGATAATACCTCTATTGATTCTTTCATTGGGTCGGGTTGAACATAACATGCATCAGCTGTAGATTTCATCTCAGCATAGCCAGTGTGCCCAATTGGTTTAACTGTTTCACTGCTGCCATCCATATACGTGCTATAACCTTGGATTGCTGAAACATGGATGCAAGATACACAGAAATTGTTGTCCGTTTTTCATTAAGCTTATTCGTTTTGTGAGAAATTTCAATAGTCGTGTCCACACGGAGGCTGAAACTCAAGAGTGTCGATTGGTTATGGGTTTTTGACCATGTGGACGCATTCGGAGTTTTAAAGTCTAGAGTTTTATTGAGGATGTAGCAGGGTTTCATCCCCCGATAAACTTAAGGGTGAAACTCAAACTCTGATAACACTCCAGTGTGTTTTGGAGTGTCATGGCGTGTGGACAGCTTCAGGAGATAGTGAGCGGGGTGTCCTCGCAAGGTCATCTTTGTTAACAAGTTCTTGTGTTTGAAAATCACCCTTTGTCCCTTTATAATATGACCATGTGCATTACCCTTTCATTTTAGTGTGTGACCATATGTTTGTATGGTAAGCAATAAGAGCAAACAAAGAATAAGTTCCCTTTGACCAATCCCAAAACAAGATGGTAACTAGTGTAACTATAATATACAACTTTGTGGATTTATTTTTCAAAATCTACTGCGCTCCTTTCATACTATTTGTCTTTTAAAGAATTAGTTACACCTTTATTAGATGTCTCCCCTAAGCTGTTTGGTGTATCTCCCCCAGAAGCTTCAGGGTTACATTCTGCATAGACAGCGCTCATATCTATGTCTGCTAAAGGAAATATGAGTAAAGTTTGGTAAGAACATGTAATTTTCTAATTACACTATCAGTAACCGACATTAATGAGTGATTTTCTCATGTTTGTTCAATATATCTCCAATTTAAGTTGTTAATAGTATTGACAGTTTGTTATTATTTTGAGGAAAATTATTTTTGTAATGAAATATGAAAAGTTGACCTCAAGTGATCGAAACTATAAACTTACACCAGCCTTAATAGATATCTGTACTTGCTAATTATCTTTAAAAAAATCTTCATTTAAATTGATCATTATAATGATGATAGTTATCAAAGATAACAGGTCTGTAAAAATAACATTCTCTTTTCTGATATGTTCATGTTCAAAAAATCTTATCCAAAGAGTTGTTAATTAGGCAAATAAATATTCAAACAACATAGTGCCAAAGCATAGACAGAAAGATACTCTGGTAAAAACTGATTTAAAGCAAAAGTAGCAAGTGGATGTCATATTTTATTACCACTCAGGAACTATTCATTGAAACATAATCATGCCAGTTCGTGGATGATTCCTATTAGACATGCGGATTTCCTAGGGAAATCATCGGGCTATTTCCCTCCAACCTCGTCCCCAGAGCAGAGAGGTGTAATAAAACAAATATGTATGGTTTATTCCCTCTAACAATAGTATTGTATACTAACGTGAATCGAAAAAAAAACATTGTGGCAAGGATTGCAGGATGACTTTGACCTTGATAAAATCACTGAGCGAATCAACGATTTGTTGTTGTTTAATTAAAAGTAAATCTATTTAACTACGCAAGTCGTTGGAAAACATGAAAGAAATTGACGAAAAAAGCCAGATATGACAACTTTTGAAGCACCACCGCCTTTTTCCTCCATTCCAATGGGATTTATGACAGTTAAGCAAGCTATTACGTTAATGTATGATTTTCGGAGTATGGCATTATGAAAGTATATGAGGGACCCACGCTATTTGTTGAATTGATCTAGATATATAGAATAATCCCTTTATTGACATCAAAGGAAGTGAATGTTAACACCAAAAAATCTCTAACCCCATTATTATGATTGTAAATGAAGGGTTTTTTCAACATACTACGTAATCCAGTTTAGATACAAAGGCTATGCCAAATAAGGCACTTAAACTCTTATTTTAGCCCTCCCTAAACAATGAGAAGATTTGTTTTTGCTCTGGCAAAGCGTGAATGGTGCTTGGATGGTATATCAGTTGGCAGGATGGTATAAAAGATTCATTTATTAATCCGTAGTTGAAATATCAAAAAAAGTCATAAAAGTTGGAAGGGCATCATGATATTGTTCACTGTACATTATCACAAACACCAGCTTTAATGTGTGTAAATCCATAGGAATGGAGAAGAGAGAAGAAAGACGAAAAAAAAGTGGTGTGCTTACAAAAAACCTGCCAGATCTAGTTATTTTAGTTCGATTCTTTCATTTTTTTCAACACATGAAAGTCTATTAGATGTTGTTTTTATAAAAACAAAAAACAACAACAAAAAAAAAAAAAGCACTCTATGATATAGTGAGTGCCTTAAGGTCAACATCATCTTTAATGCTTGCCCATCTTTTTTTGATTCACCGTAGTAAAGAGGGTTGTGATTAAGGTGGTGTTGAAAACAAATTCCTGCATGATTCAGAACTTTTGAATGCTCCTACATAATGTTTTTAGCATGGACCCCATCATGAAAATTTATTAATTGGAAAGCCTCTTTATGGTTGCACACACCAAATAAATTGCATTGGTTTTGTGTTACAAAATGGCCCTAATTTAAAACGTAAATTGTTTCATTAACAAAGCGACTTAGCGCTTAAATTATGCATTACCTTGGACTGCTATAGGACCTCTGCATCCCATTCAGCAAGAAGAATCCATAAAGTTGACCACGGATTTTCGAGGTCCGAAGCATGAGACAACGATGAGTGATCCCCCCTCTGAAATGTGGCTTCTAGTAAAAAATTCCTATGGGGGTGTGTAAAATTTAGTACTTGTAATTACTCAGTAGTAAGCCTCCCACTCTCTTTTGTCTTGATATTGGTCTGATATGTATCTTTAAAATAATTTCTAACACAAAAATGGCCCAGGTAGTTCCCAGTTTTATATATTTCAATTTAAACTTGACATGGCAACTTTTTTTTTCCTTTTTCCCAAACACTTTCGGCCAGAGGGTGCCAGACCCGATCTATTTAGTGGTGTGGAATTTATAAAAGGTGCCAGAATTTTGGGGAATTATCTATTTGACAAGGAACGGTTGAATATTTAATAGATATGAACATGATACCTCTGTATTTGTGTTTGAAGCTGAGATTAATGTATGGCAAGACCAATGGCCCAAAAACAAAATCACTTCCTTGATAGACGCCAGGTACATCAAATTTGGTAAGATTTAGATTGCAAATAGTACGTAATAGGTCTACGATAAACCACAATTTTGTAAAATTGCATATTCGCATCTGATACATACTATTTGCTCTTTTTAATTATACATTCATTAGATGTCTCCTGTAAGTTGTTTTGTTCAATCTTCTACAGAAGCTTTTCAGGATAACATTCTGCATAGCCGTGGTCATGTTGTGGGTGGTCCATAATAGTTGTTGCTAATGGAAATATGGAAATGGTTTCTTGAAGTCATCTAATTTATAATTACAATACAAACAAGCAATACATTATTAAAAACTTTTAGTCGTCCCCCTCATGTACCAAAAAGAAATTCAACTCCTTAAGTTGTCCAAAATTGTCACCATCTTTCCTTACATACAGAGCTTGTACATAAAAAGCCCCTGTAAACCCCCTCCATCCCTCAAGTAGGTTACAAGGAGAAAATTACAAAGAAATGGGTAACATTTCATTGTGAGTTCACAAAACCATCATCAGGAAATTGCTTCATGTCAGTCCTACCCTGGACAAAACAAAGTAATATGGGACTTAATTATACTTTATGGGCAAACTTTGTCTATAAGTGTACTTTAAATATACCTTACTTAAAGACACTAACAGTGACACCCGAAAGAATCAAAAATTTTTAAATTTGCAGAATGGTCTTCTACTTATCACTGTAATTTATTCTCCACCCTCGCGTCAACATCATTTTGTCTTCCCAAGATTTACCTTCAAACCCTTATTCTCAAACAGCCTTCTTCTATTTCCAACCACTATTACCTCAGCTCCATCATTGTCTCTTCATAAAACCAACTATCAGCATACACTCTTCATCATCAAGCCTTCTCTTGACACTCTCACGAACCACAGCAATCACATTTGCAATATCAATGGCAACAGTGCAGAACCTTGATTGCACAACCAACCTCCCCCTCAAAAACTCATCAGAAACTCTTGCTTCCTTTAGCTCAATTTTCCATCCTACAACCTCCTCAGAATGAAACACTGCAGTACTTTCATGGCATAAACCAAATGTATTATCACTATTCTCCAAATTCTATTCTCTAGGACCCTCTCCACAATTTTATTTGCATGGCCCAATAACTTCACACCCCCTATATGCACCACAACTCAGTGACATCCCCTTCCATTTAAAATTGGAACCACCACATTCACAGCTCAATCCTCCAGCATTCCTCTTCCATCTAACCACTCTCTGACACACTCCGTCATCACACCAATCAGTGGGGGGGGTGTATGAGGGGCCCAATAAATGTTCTTTGCTTCCCACGGTTTGCCCCAGGGCCAAACAGAAGAAAAGAATGAGGGATGTTTGCAATTTGGCAATTTAGGGCCAAACAATCACAAAATTTGGCAAACAATCAAGCGATTTGTGCCCCAAAATTGGTACAAATCTTCAAATTTTTGATATTTTACCCCCACTAGAATTTCACTTCCCCCCAAAAAAAAATTCATTTTACCCCATTCCCCCACCCACCCCCAGAAAGAGGTCGTTTGCTGCCCACTGACACCAATCCCTATATCTCCACTTGACAAAATTATCTCAATATCACTTCCGCGGGTCCAGCAGCCTTTCCTGCGATTCAAATCAGCATCAACATCCGGGCAAACCTGACGTGCTCGTCGTTATACAAATGGCCAATCGCTAAGAGCATCGTCCCCAGGGACCCCAAGGATGTACCGGAAGTGGTCCAAAAAATTTTGGTATCAGAAGAAGCTCAGCTACTATATTTCTCAGGTAACCCTATGAAATCTAAGGGTAACAGATGTTTGGTTTGGATATTATGGCGAAAATCATGCCCCATTTTGCGTCGACCAATATTAATTTTACACAGTACTCTATGGGGATTGCTATAATCAAGTTATTAGCTCTCACATCAAAACAGGTTAAATCTCAGCATGAATGATGAAACTCTCAGATGGGGTTTTGGGGTGAAGGCCCATCTATCAAGATGAACAATTTAGGGACATAAATCGGGCCACCCCCCTTTTTTAATGGAACGGAAAGGAGAAGGAGCGTTTTTTTGGAAATTACACTGTTTTGCAGCGGGGTTATCCACTAACCCGTGATGGATTTGAAGTCAATAATTATAATAATTTTTTTTCAAAATATCATGATGATTACTAAGAAATTATTGAACGAAGGTTTAGGAGGGTGATTTTGTAAGGTCATGGGACAAGGCCTTGTGCCATAGAAAATGTACGTAAGATTCCCAAAATTACCGTTTGGAAATCCCAAATGCCCAAATCTAGCAGATGGTGTCTTGGCCCCCCTTGACCTCTGAGACTGTTTTGACCTAGTCTCATTCCCAGTACTTGGTGGGTGTCCCAACGGGCACGTATACTGCGAATTTGTTGTGGTGAGTATTCTCAGGTCTCACCTGGTTATATTAAAATATCAGTTATACTTACTATCTTCTGGTATTGTGTTTTGGGAAAATGGGTTGTCATTGACTTCATTGTATATTTCTTCATTTTCTCTCCTGCAGTGAAGAGTTAAAGTATATTATTTACATTACAAAAACTGGAGTTTATAGCGTCTGAATCTTAGTTAGTTATCCAAGTTTTAAATCCTGTTTTGTCCCCCGTCAACAGAGGGTGCCGGATACACCTCACTCAGCAATACTGCTGTGTGAGGATTTATTGGAGCAAAGATAATTTCCCGGATCTCTTCCCTGACATCAATCACAGTTTTTCGGCGGTGGCTAGCCTTTGGGCAACCACGCCCGCCCTGCAAGGCAGCATGTGCTGGATGGTGGGCCGCCATTAGCTCTCCAGAGCTGACGCCACTTGTAGTGAAGATCTTCTATTTTCATTCTACCAGGGTAACCAGCTACCACCCTCATCCATCAGCATCCGATGGGGGGGACGTGTTTCGGTACCGCGACAATCGGGCCCTGGGACAGTGGGTAGTACTGGTTATCAGGATACCATTATCAGGCCCTCAAAGTAAACCTGACCTGACCATCATGCTGATCCGTGCTTAGTGTATTTTATATCATTCAAATTCTCCGTGCCAGGAATGTATGGAACAAATACACTTATTGTTTACTTGCAGCCGGCTAATTCAGCTGCATACCCCAATCAATCATTTAGTATTTTGCAAGTTATCTGGGGGGATTGTTAAGTGGCCTTTATCATGCGCTCATTATGACGTTAGGATGAAATATTGTTTTACCTTAATGTATCCCTTAATGTATTTAATTAACAACAAATTTAAATATCAGGAAATAAGTGTGTTTTTCTGGAGCTGCTTAAAGACACTGGTGCATCTCTGATGTTAACAGGAAGCTTGATTTAGAGCTTGGGATCAATGACATTGAATCATCTATCACCAAATCTATGCTTGGTACGAGGTATAACTATTCTGAAGAGAACCATGTTGACCGTCTAGTAAACTACACCTGCGTATGGTAATGTTCAAATGTGCATATTTTTCATAAAAGAAGCGATTTTGTAATTAGAATTGGGATCCCCCATTGTAATTTAATAGTGGAACTGGAAATGTCAAATTCTGTCCATCCATTGTGAAAATAGTGCCACCTCATGAAAATGACCTCTAATTTGACTTTCCTGAACCAACGAAACAACTAATGGATGAGCGTAGACATGTACATGGCACTATTTCCCTGCTATTTCATATTGGAAGGCTGTTTCCAGCAGCCATTGAATTATTATCGGGATCTCTGATATTATCCTAAATACAAAATTCCTTCTTTTGTGATACATAGACATGTTCGAGCTTTACCATGCACAGGTATAGTTTACTAGCCAGTTATCAATGCAACTGTGCAAAAATCCAAATATTTTGACAAAATTGGGGGCGCTATTCAAAAAAAATGTGCTGTTATTGCTTTAACCTAAACCTTTTAAGAGAATAGATACCCTTGCTGTTCAGAATTACATTGGTGACTATTTCAAAATAGTGAGCAGCTATTAAAAATATCAACAGCAATTTACCTAGCATGACTTGTATTTAATGTTGTGTCCCTCTTTGTTCTCTTCTTTCGGCAAACTAGGAAACAGCAATACACACAACTCAACACAAATGTGCCAATGCCACAGCCAGTGCTTATCCCAATTAGAAAAGGTGGTGATATAATAACATACCTGAAATAAAGCAAAACACATTGAGGAAGTATACTTAATTGTACACTTTGACAGGCCTGTGCGACAAGAAGTATTTTATTTCTTAAAAGCTCAGCTGTATATGGCTTAGGTCTTGTATTTGGACCAGTTCTACTACTTCCCCAGGGACTTCCAATTGGCATCAAATGGAGTTTCCGTAACCTGACCCATCTGACACTTTTTTCTGACACACATATGAATTCGGAAACCTTAACGGAATAAACCTGTGCTTTATTTGGTAAAGGGTTTCTGAATTCATAAGTGTGTCAGAAAAAGTGTCAGTTGGGTCAGGTTACAGAAACTCCCAATTTTGACCCTGAAGTCAGAAGTGAAAGTATCATCCCATCCCCTTATATCTAGATGTGTGTCTACACAGCAAATTTGTCTTGACCAGTTGCTGGAGATGATCTCTTGCAATAAACATGTCTTCAAATGTCTTCATGCATCAGATGGGTCAGGTTACGGAAACTCTCCATAAAAATGCTACCAGTGCCAAATGCGAGAGTTTCCGTAACCTGACCCAGGGCATTCTTTGAAAATATACAAATTCCTTTTTCTACCACAAATCAATTGCTCTGATCACTAGACTTGGTCAGAAGAACCACTGACCCAAGATGCATTTGAAAATAATAAATTCCTCCTCTGACAATTGAGCTGTGGTTGTTTTTTTTCAGCCAATGATTCAGAGAAATGACCATTCCCAAATATAATGATCATAAGGAGTGGTGTTGAGCTTGCTACATTGTTCATAATTGTTGAAACACTTGGTTCCCACTCAATTAATTGTTGCTTGAGCAAGATACATAAAATAGAAGATTGTCATACATGTACATGTTTGCTCTAAAGGCAATTATACATATAATATTTATTTGAATTATTGCAAATACAAAAGTACAAGAAAAACAAAGCAAAGTACATACATACCACAAAATGCAATTAATCCTGGAAAAGTGAATGGAAGAGGCCCAAGCACATACGTAGGAGTGGGAAAAAAAAAACCTTTTTTCAAATCTCTATTTAAATGAGTGGATAAGGCCATTTTGGCTGCTCTAAATGATTGTGGCAAGCATTTTGATGTTAAATTAATTTTTGATATGGTTCCTTGGATTTTAAATTTTGCATGTATAAAGTCAATGGGGAATTTTGGCAATTTTAGACATAACTTCAAAAATGAATGTTCTTCTCAACCTAAACTCACACACAGATGCCTTTGTATATTCTATAAATATTGCCAAAGGGAAAATATAATAATATTGTGTTCAATTGCAACAATTTTACAAAAATGGTATTGTAGGGTGCAAAGCAGTAAATAGAATAGCCTTTCAGTCAGTAGACTTACAAAAGAACAGGAGAAACATTGTAGTAGTATTGTTGTGATAGGCTCAATACAATTGATTGTATATTATACAAGAGTGTTTACTGAAGCATGCCACAACAGTGGTGCAATGACATTCTTATGTCCGCTTCAGCAAGTCTACTGGCTTAATGGCTATTCTATTCATGGCTTTGCACCCAACAATACATTTTTCTTTTAAAAGGTTAAATTTAAAAGGTATTGAAAAGTATACAACATGTTAGTCACCTTTCAAACTCCATCAAGGATTCCAAAGAATCAGGTTGTAGTTCAATAGTTGAGTTAAAATAGGTTTAAGGTCACAATGGGGTAAAATTTAAGATATATCTATTCATTATAAAAATGGTGTCAAATTGTTTGTCTAATGGTTCAGGAGCCAAAATATTCTGCTTGCACCATCTATAATAGTTGTTGCACAAATGGAATGCAAAATGTGACTGGGGCTACAGGATATATGGGAGGTCACTAGTCATGGCTCTGTAATTCTTCATATAGTGTGACCAAATGAACAATTTTTTAACCAGTTCGAACAAAATCGGACCATTCTGTAAATTTTACCCCAGATGACCTTGAACTGTTATGTGCCTATTGTACTAAAACTATAGATCATACATCGGGCAAACTATACCTTTTTTAAACCTTAGGAGTAGCCCAATAAATCGGTACAAATCGATTTAAGAGATGTACCATTCTAATTTTTACCCCTGTACAAGTGATTCCCCCTTATTTCTACATGTTCCACTAGGTTGATTTTTGGGTAACTTTTTAAAAATATATATTAAAATATATTATTTTGGACAATTTCACAGTATATTAACACCAAAATTGTTTCTTTTGCAATTTGTTTTGGGGTTAAGGTATAAATATCTTGGACTACCACAGAACTATCACATCTTGTCTGAAATGCTTATTCTCTGTACCTCTTTGTAGCACAAACAAACCTACTCTATTGAAGCTGTATAAAAGTGTAATGTATGCGTAAATCGATTCTAGTCACCGACGGCACTTCGCGCCTGTGTAGTACATTCCTATTTATGCAAATAATTTGGCTATTTATAGTGCTCGATCAAGCCATGGCTGACTGACCTAATTTTAAATGAAGCGCGTTGCAGTATACACACAACCGAATGCAGTAAATCTGTGTGTGTACATTGTATGTGTCATGCAAAAAAGCCTTGGATTACAGATGAAATTATAAAACTTGCTAAGAGAAAACAAAGCTTTACCGGTCCAGCCCGCAAGGCTCCCAATAAAGTAGATAAATGGATTCAATTCAAGAAATGTAGAATCGCTTGAAAACCTCATCAACACAGAATATCACTCCTATCTCATTGATATCGCAGGGTTGACCATTCGCACCATGGCAAGAAGTTTTGGTGCCTTTGTTGGTGCCTTCAAAAGCAAACGCTACTGCTACTCATTTAAATCCGTGATTCTGTTATTACTGACCCTGCTGTCCATCGCTAATTCAATGAATTTTTTTCTTCCACTTTTCACAACTTCTGATGATGGAGAGTGTTTAGACACTTGGTGTAATGGTCTCACGGATCGTCTCCTTTGATTTGTGTTTCCACCACACTATGATGTTTTTAAATTGATTAAATCCTTGAAACAGGGGAAGGCCGCCAGGTCCTGACGGCATTATCAGTACAATGGTTAAAGCATACTGCCTGCCCCGCCCAGTTTCTTTGCCACTTGCCCACTTGCCTTTGTTGTTAACATTTCTCTCCAAAAAGGTGCATCCAGATGACTGGAACAGGGCCAATGTTGTTGCCCATAACAAATCCAAGGTGATATTTTTAGCATTCAAAATTATAGAACCGATATCTTTGTGCTCAGTTGTAGTAAGCTGCTTCGAAAGGCGTGTTGTTACCACCAGAAACATTTTTGATTACATGTATACTCATGGGCTTATATCGCCCAACAACATGGTTTCATATCTGGTGCTCATGTACAAAACCTCCTTGGCAAAAAGTTTACCACCCACTGGCTCAAATCCTTGATGAACGATCCCCTTTCCCCTCCCGATGTTGATGTCATTTTTCTGGACTGGAAGCAAGGCTTTTTGATACAGTTAGTCCTCCTATCTTTCAGTCTAAACTCACCAATGTGGTATCTGCGGGCCACTTTGGCATTTGATTTTCCTTCCTTTATCGGTTTCAGTGCTATGCATTTCGTAGTGCCTCTTCAGGGTGGGGTGCTGTTCAAGTCTGGGGTTCCCTCAGGGCTCTGTGCTAGGTCCTCTTTTAACTTATTTTTGATAGATTTGCCAAATTAATGTTTCAATCCTCTACCTGCAGTATGCTGATGACACCCATCTCTAAAAGCCACTGCCGTTCAGATATGATGTCAACATCATTCAAAGTGATCTTAATAATATTTTCATGGTGTCAATCCCACAAAAGTGTCACTCAAGGGGGCCCGGGTGGCACAGGTGGGAAGTGTAAAGTCCATGAGGTTATCCAGAGAACTGTGCTGGCGCTTGGAATCCCACTTATATAATTCTCGATTCACCTCTGGGTGTTGTTCACAGTCACAAGTACTCAGGTCTCATTATCACGACCTCTAATTTAAAATGGGGTGATCATATTAAGAATGTCACTTCCCGTGCCCCTAGGCTCTTGTTTTTATTCGGCGACTGGTTCGCTGCAATGATCCATATATTCTAGTCAGACTTTAACAACCCTTTGTCGTCCCAATTCTTGAATACGTATTCCTTCTGTTTTGCCATATCAAACTGGCCACATAAATTCTTTGGAAAAATTCAAAAACGGCTGGCCCGTAGTTTCATTCCAGCCCCAGGGTGAACTTTCAGTATCGTGAGGCGTCTTCAAGCAACTAGACCCTCATTACTGAGAGAGAGATTTTCTATCCTGACTATTGCTTTGTTAGTAAATGTCTGTCTGCATGTCAAGTATGATATTGATCCTTTTCATTTATCTCTGTCAACTCTCGGTCCAGCAATACTCTTAATTCAACTCACACAAACCTTTGCCCGTACCATAAATGTACTTCAATTTACTGTTTTTAAATAATCGTTTTTTCCCTGCTTTCTTTTCTTTGATCAACAACTCCTTGCCGATCTTCGTAATCACTCTTGTCAATTTTCCCCAGTTTTTCATTTTGGCTAACTTGCATTTAAAAAATCTTTATTGGTTTAAGTGGTTTTTTAGTGGGTGTGCCATTGTGTGCGTATTGTCCGTTACTCATTGAGTCATCTTTGTATTACGTGGGCATAACGTTTTGCATATCTTGTGTGAGCAGATGTGTGGGTGTGGATGAGGCTTGTGCTTTATGGGGGTTGTGAGTTGATTGTGTGCCTTTGTGTGTGGCTGTGGCTACGGATCAAAGATGCCTTGATCCATACAATCTCTCCCACTACAATGCGTACCTTGTTGTTGTCTGGGGCGCACTTTTAGGTTGGGCACACTTTTGCAAGGGATTTTTTTATTAATCACTGTTTTGGTTCCATCCCTGCCAGGGTGTACTCTGTCCCTTTTTTTTTTGTATTTTAGTTAGTGCAGTCGTGAGAAGGTATGTTTAGGACCTCCTTCTTTGGTTAGATGTTTTTTTCTTCATTTGATAGTGCAATGCTTTTTATTGAAGTGCTCAACCATCCTCCTTTCAGTGGATCTTTGACATTTGAATTGTGCAATATATTATGGTAGTAATATGGGTAATAATTTTTGTTTGTTTTTTATATATCTGTTTTTGTTTTAATCGGGCAAAATGAATGAATGAAATGCAAAACATGCTTGACCCGCGCCGCAAACTGCCCCTTCTTAGGCAAAACACAAGTTCCGCGCATATATTTATGAACAGCCATCAATACTCCCATTGCATTTCCCAATTCAACTTGGTTCCACTGGCCAGAAAATGCCATGGCATATTTGCAATGTCAGCGTAGTAAACGGTAATGTCACCCTGCATAGATGACAATGTGTTCAAAATTTAACCAAGCTGACACCGACACAAATAGTAATCTCACTAGTCACAATTATATCACGCATCTTATAACGATTCATTTAAGGAGTACTTTTTCAACCCCCAATTTCTGGGAGTGACTCATGGCGCAATTTTCACTACACAAAAACAAACCAAACATTCACCAACGTAAAGTATGATTTGAATTCTGTTTTCAGCTTCCAATACCACCCTAAACCATCCTGGATTTTCCCATTTCCTTGCTTCCTATTATGTTGACCACCGAAGAAGGTCTAAGAGTCCTCTCGAACGTCATGACGCACATTTGCAGAATTTCCGAATTTCCCCAAGCTGTATCAACAGCAAATATTACGTCACCATTCAGACTTAGAGTAATGAGCCGGCGCTCTTCATTTGTAATTGTTTACGAATTAAAGTGTTGTTCATGTGTAGTGTATCCAATTGAAAATTTTACTAGCTGTTCACCCACAACCCTATTTTTTAAAGAAAAAATTTTCAACCCCAAACCTCATCTTTTTTTTGATAATAGAGATTATTTGTCACCCCAATAATCTCTATCTATAGGCAGTTTGGCTGTCTCTCACTCCAAGACCCCCATTATTTTGCTGTCCCTGTCACTGAAGCCTCTGGGTTTGAAAGCGCCCAACTTACAACCATATTATTGTATGTTCGTGCGAGGGGGGGGGGGTGTGAAAAATGAAGTTTATATCCAAAAATTAGTGTTATCTTTCTGGAATGGGAGTTGTATTTGTCAGATTGGTTTGTTGATGCCCTTAGTCATTATCCTTCCATGGAAGCTATGCATGCAGAAGTGCAACTCCTATCAAGGAAGATGGAGCCTGTTGGATTCATACCACGAAATTAGGTACTCAGAGTACAGAATTATAACGTATTTAATTCTGTGTATCTTGTAGTTGTGCTCAACTGTAGACGCGTGTTTTTCTTTCTCTTCTGCATGTGTCATTGGCAATCATGCGGTTTATTTGTTCAATATGTGAAATAATTTGTTGACACATCTCGGCTTTCTAGGGAGCCTGTATAGTTTGGTTCCGATATTTTCTTAAAATATGTTAAAAATGTTAATCTTCGATATTAATAGTTTTAACAGTTTATTGTGTTAAAAAAAATTATTGCAAAATATAACTTATATGAAATCAACAATATGACACAATTTTGTTGAGATGGGGTTCTTAAATTCCTAGTACTCGACACACTCACTTAATTTCCTGTTTATTGGGTTATATAGTTGGATCATAGAATTGCCACCAATTCTGGCAAAGCTTTTCCTACCTTCTAATCTGAAGTGTTTTGAAATTCAGCTTTATTGTCCTCGCATAGCTTTTTTTATGTAACGTTTTATCCACAAAAGCGCCAAAACACCTTGCATCATCCAATTCTTGTCATTAGTGTCCAGGCTACCCTCGGGTTTTTGAGGCCAGATAAAGGCAATGGATTCTTCAACAAACTGTCATATCCTGACAGATTGTTCCATTTCCAGCACGTCAAGGTATTTTGAATAAGCCAGTGTACAAAACAAAAATTGCCAAAGATTTTAACCAAGAAATCTTTATTCTTCCATGTATGACAGCCAAAAAATACCACAGAGCAAAATTTCCAACAAATAAACCACAGACCACCAGTATGTTTGTACATACAATATTGAAAATGGCAGTCAAAACCAGCGGTATGTGCATACCCATAATTAGCACCCACGATAACACTGATTTTAGTACCTACAGTCCCCGAGCTTTGCACTTCGACATGGTGTTGAAAATGATTCTCAATCATTAATCGGTAATCTCAATTTCCAGTCGTTTTAATTGACAACACAGAATGAAAATCCGGCGGAAAATTATAAATATCCGGAAAATCTGGATATTGGGGAAAATCCAGGGAAATCATGTGTCTATGGACTTATTATCATGGAACTTTCAGGTACAAGCTATCATTTTGAAATTGTTGCTGTGTAAGCATGTTGTCATTGAACTGCAACACCTTTGGCCTTGGACTCCGTAAGTCACACCAATTGAGAGAGAGAGATCACATCTAGATATTATTAAGAACTGCACCATTTATGCGTTGAATGTAATTTATGTAATTGTTTTGTGCTTTCCAAATTCTTGAAGCATTTTTAATCAACAAAATATATTAATTTCATTGTTATATACAAATTAAAACCTGACTCAGAGGTAGATAGTTATCTGAAATGTGTATTTCCAAAGTGTGAGATGAATCTGTTTTTTGTTTTGATGTATGTAAACATTTATAGTTAACAGCACCATTAGGATACTGTGTATAACTTAAATTCCAGATCCAGAATTTTATTACAAAACATAATCCTGGCTCACGCCAGGATGTGTTTTGTACTCGCATAAGAAGCCTGGTGTCGGTACTATCCAGTCTCTCCTGTAGCTCTCTCTTCATGGTCCAGGTCTAAGATCCATGATCCATATAACAGGATACTCTCAACACAGGCTCTTAAGAACTTCAGCTTGGTTGAATTGGAGATACCAGATTATCATAAGTGGTGTAGTATTTTGCAGGCATTCCAGGCTTGTCCTTTGTGTGACAGCAAGTCTTTCTTGCTGTCGGCGACATAGGACCTTAGGACTTGAAATCACTGACCTCTTTGAGTTGGGTACCATCTGTAGTGCAGATAGGTTGATCATTTTCCTCATTGACGGTCATATATTCCGTCTTCTTGGCAGTTAGATGTAGGCCGACTTTGTCTGCAGCATTCTCAAGTGCTGTTAGTAGATCTTGTGCACCACATATCAGATCGGCTGTTAGTCAAGGTCTGTGTAGTCAAGGTCTGTGAGATACTAACTTTGGTGATGTCTAGAACGCTTGGGTTTTATGGTGAGTCTTGTCATTCATGATGTCAAGACTCTGTCTGAAGATGTAATCAACCATGATTACAAAGAGATTGGGAGCAAGAGTATATCCTTGGGAGGATTCCAGTAGTTGTTAGGAACTCCATTGTGGGCCCATTCATGGTCTGCACAAAGCTAGATGGGTTATCAAACATGATGGCAATTGCCTTGACAGTCTCATCTGGGACACCTTAGTTGGCAAGAATATGCAGCATTACATCCCTGTTTACACTGTCAAAAGCCTTGGAGAAGTCTACAAACACAATTGAAGCTTTTCTCTTGGAAATTCTCAACTCTTCTATGACCCATCTGAGGGCAAGTATTTGAGGTACTGTTGATCTGCCTTTGCAAAACCATTCTGGTTCCATCTGAGAATGGGAATCTATGTGAGGAGTGATTCTGTTGAGCAGTATCGAGTTGTAGATCTTAGAGGCCAGTGGTGACAGTGTGATTCCTCTGTTGTTCGGGGGTTGTTGGAGGTCACCTTTCTTTAGTAGAGGAATTATGAATGATGTTGAAAAGGCAGCTGGTTTGTTTCCCATCTAGGTGTTGTTACAAATTCTAACAGTTGATCATGGAATAGTTGATTCTTCCAGATTACTGTAGGAATGTTGTCGGGACCAGGCGTCTTGGTTTTGTTCAGTTTCTTTAGGCAGATCTGAAGCTCCTCTATGGTGAAAGGTCCAGTTGGGATGGGAAGGGTGTCTGCTATCTTGTGATTGAAGAAAGGTTCATCAAGGTTGGTGTTATTCTGAACTGGATTGCCAAGTAGAGAACTAAAGTGCTAAAATCATGTGTCAAGGCGCTCTTTGGTTGTTTCACCTTTGATTCTTATAAGGTTGCCTTCTTATCAGTCAGCTCCCTCAGGGCCTCCCAGGCAGCAGCATGCTTGTTTTCAAATTTTGTGTTTAACAGATATTTTAGATCTTTGTCATTACACTTAAGGCCAAAAACATAACAGCAGAAAGATTTAGGAACTTACCATTCAAAATCCTCTGCAGAAGAGCTATTGAATAATATCAACAGAAGCAAGCAAACATGACAATTTATTACAGACGCAGTGTTTTTTAAAAAGTCAGTCATTGTTTTGACATGAGTTGAGCATCAATTGTGATGCATCTCACAATTGTGAAAGTTTCTATATAGCTTTGTATCTATTCTCAAGGTTGCCAGGCAAATTGGAGAAGAGAAAGTTACTATTCTTTGAGATGTTATTTTTGTATTAAGATCTTTTGTGATTTCTGACCAAAGTTGTGCAAATTATAGGTTAATTTCACAATCTCTTTTCATGTAAGGATGAACAGCTATTCTCAAAAAGAGCATATTTCCTCAATTCAGTTGATTTTGACAGAGACATTATGAGCAGATATTTGAGTGAGTTTCCCATTTGCCTCGCTTATGTTCACAGATATATATATAAAGACCTAAGATAAGCCTATTAAAGGGTCACACATTCATTACTCCTATACTCAGATGAGATAAAAAATAATTTGGTTTATAGGTAAGAGGGGACAGGTATGAGATTATTTTAAATCGGAGGTAATTGTCGGTATATTTTTAGCTTGGAGTGCATTGGCAAAAAAATCAATGCACTGCGGATCAGGTTGACAACGAGTTATGGCACCAGCCCCGCAGGGGGGCACAGCATTATGAATCGGTCAAACTGAACAAGTGCATTGAGTTTTTGCCAATGGGCGATAAACTAAAAATATACAGACATTAACTTAATTTGCTAAACGTTATTACAGCAGTTATTACCTCGCCCATAAATGAATCAATCCAACATCGTGCGTAAATGTTATAGCACTATTACCGCGTACTCTCATTAACAAACACGGTGCATGACAAATATCAATGCTCTTTTTTTGTCCAGTACATTTCTTCTCTTACATTAAAAATTTATGAAATGCCCTTTAAAGTAAAATGTGCATTTAAGCTCCGACTATGATTTATATAATCACTGCACTTTTTCCAATTCATTTACTAACAGGATTGTGAGTCTCCGAGTCTGTTATCGAGAGAGTCTACCTCACAAAGGCAGTATTGCTGATTGTGAGGTGTATCGGCCACCCCCGTTCGCGGGACAAACCGGATTTAAAAACTTGGATAACTAACTACCTGCATGCTGATTGGTCAGTAGTATCCGGGGGGGGGGGGGGAAGGGGGGGGGGGTCGTGTTGTGGTCTGGTAACCATGCTCGTTCAAAAAAAGAGGGATAGCTTGTAAATGCGGGACTACGCTAGGGTATCAAATTCACAATAATCAACGTTCTTCTAGTCCCGCTAGAGGTATCAAATGCAGGTAAGATTGTGGACGGGCTCATTGAAAAACATAGGATTAATTAAAGGTCCATGGCCCCGAGCGCTAATAGCCTCGGCCCCAGGGACCTCAGATTTTACCGGAAGTGGCAACATTTCGGTTATCAGAAGAAAGCTACTCTTTTCTCATTTACCATGTGAAATCTTAGAAGCCAAAGGATGTTGGTTGGAAGTTATGAGCGAAAATGGACCATTTGGTCGGACCACTTTGATTTTACACAGACTCTATGGGAACTTATAAAATCACGTTTAGCTATCGCATCAAAAACAGGGGAAATATCGGCGTGGAATTTACAGATGGGGTTGGAGTGAAAAACCAATTCTTTCAAGATGAAAACTTCAAATCCTTAAATCGGGCCACCCCCTTTAACTTTAACATGTCAGTAAAGAACACCTTGCGGGTGTAAATTTCACAGTAGTACAAGTGTTATTTTCTCATATAGGTTGTTAAAAGGTAATTTTTTATTACATAGTGAAAGCAGGTCCCGTAGGGGTATAATTTTACCGCAAATGGTCCCGTAGGGGTCTATTTTCACCGAAAACGGGTATATTTAATGAATCTGGTCCCGTAGGGTATATTTTCACTGAAATTGGTCCCGTTAGGGGTCACTTTCAGAACTACTGGAACGAGCATGGGTAATGGGTACCCAACAAACACAAAAAAACCAAACAAAAAAGCCCCCCCCCCGGGCATTAATAGAAATGTACATAGTTGTCTTGATTGAAACGCTAACAATTGCATTTCAACATTTTTTTGATTTCGTCATCTTATCGCTGCCTATACCTTTAAGGTGCAGTATGGGTTCCTTAAATGTGCATGATGTAAGAGGTCATAACTAAAGCATCATCTGAGATCCTGTGTTTTGTGTGTAGTATTTTGTGTGCGCGCGCGCCTTCCAGTTTGGTTATTGTTTTCGTTTGTATGTCTCCTTCAAAAAAAGTTAAGTCTGATTTACACCAGACTTGTGGTTAAGTGCAATGGGTGCCCCCCCCTCCCACCCCCTTCCCCCCTTTTTCCCCCCCTTCTTTTTTTTTCCCTCCCATTTCATTCATGTGTGGATGAGTCAAATGTCATGGGACCATGCAAAAACGTCATCTGAGATCATGTTCAGACTGCCATCTTGCCAGGGGGATGATGCAAGTTTGCAGTATTTTAATTTTTTGAAAAAGGAGCATGAAGGTCAGCTACTCTATAAATTAAACCCCAAATAATTTCCTTAAAGTGGCTAAATTAGTGATAATTAACTCAAGGCTTTTTTTTTGACATATTTATGTGAAAATTTTTACACCACCCATATTTGAATGCCAGCAGGAGCCTCGGAGGAGGGCTCTCTCAATTTTAAAACCCAAAATCTGGGTTTTTTTAATATATCTAACTGCTTGTTCCATATACTAACCACTGTTTAAAATAGCAAAGCTCAAATAGACGGCTCATATAGAAACCACAACTTTGAATAAAACTCTGGATCCAGAATTGTGTTATACACAGTTCCTATGGTCAATCTTATACTAGGGTTATGACGTATCGTAGACGTCTAAGGTCAGAAATACCTTCAAAACACAAATAAAGGGCCTTGTGCACAAATGATCAAATTATATATAATACACAGTTTTAAGCTCTTTACTTGATTGGTTCAAGAATTTGGTATGTCCAACAAAATACATATACACAATTAGGTTAAGATTACTATGGTTTACTGGGTCCGGGGGTGAAAGAGTTGCAGTTCAAACATGATAATGTCCTCACAGCGAAGACCCTAAAATGACAGGACACAAGCTCATACAAAACTCCTCAGGTATTAAATTCCAGGGAATCTTCTCAGTCTGAAGGTAATCTTGTCCAGTTCAAGACGACAAGGATAAAGTAAGTCCCTCGCGATAATAAATCCACAGCCAAGATAATCACACGATTTCTATCTGTCCACAATTTGGAATTCCTATTTTGATTTCCCAGCACTTTCGGCGTCAAAGACAACAGTAGATATTACAGCATCTGC
>JAMKCH010021820.1:0-21143 GCA_023653785.1 Ophioderma brevispina | reverse complement strand
GCCATTTCCTGGACCTTTAACCACATTGTATCGATTTATATGGAGTTCCATAAGGGCGACAATGACAATGATGTAAAACTTGGTGAAAGAGAGAAAGCGGGTTGATGAGACGTTCTCGACCTGATTAGATGTGGCCATAAAATATGCTAATTAAGATCTAATGTGCATTAATTTAAGAAAATTTTCCTGCAAGGCCATTGTACAAGTTTTCTGGAGTTCCGATAAGGATATAAGGTTGTAACTTGTTGGAAGGAAGCGGGCTGAGAGTTCTCGACCTGATAGGTTTGGGCATATTTGGGGCAATTGAGTATGCAAACTATGAGCTAATTAATATGCAAAATCAGCGTAATGCTATATTTTTGAAAGGGGGTACAATCGGTTACTTAAAATTCCTGCGCTGAATGAAAGCCTATCATGGGGCACATCTTTTTTGGCGATTTTGAAAAGTATGTGATATGTGCGGCTTAGATATGCAAATGAAGCTAAATTCAAATATGAGTATTGCTATATCTCTGAAACGGTACGTCGGATATAGGCTAAATTCCTTCGCTACATGAGACTTACTATGCAATATGGAGAGGGCGGGGGTGGGGTGTTGCGGGGTGTGGGGCGGATGGGTGAGTTTTGGGAGGGGGTAGGGGAGGGGGAGGGGGTGCAAAGGGGGGGGAGAAGGGAGGGGGTTAGCGAGGGAGGGGTGGAGGGGGGAGGGGGGGGGGGGGGGCGTGGGGTGGGGGAGGCGGTGGCGGGGGGGGGGGAAGGCTGGTGGGGAGGGGGGTTGGGGGGGATGGTGTTGGGGAGAGGGTGGGTGTGGAATGGTATGGGGGAAGGGGGGATGAGGGGGGTGGAGGGGAGGGAGAGGGGGGGGCACGGGGGTCGTGGGGGAGGGGGGGTGGCATGGTGAGAGGGGTTGGGGGGAAGCTGGGGGGAGGGAGTGTTAGGGGTAAGTGGGGGTGGAGGGGGGTGTGGGGGGGGGGTGAACGGAGTGGTGAGGCGGGTGTTGAAGAAGGGTGGGGTGTTGCAGCGGTGGGGTGCTTGCAGTTGTGGGGGGGGGGGTGGGGTGGGGTGTTGTGGATGGGTGCATGTGGCGGAGGTGTGTGGGGAGTTGTGTGGGGAGTTGTGGGGGTTTGGGAGGGGGTGGGGCATTGTAGTTGCATTCATTGCATATTAGTGATCGAGACATTCGGCGTGGACATATTTTAGGATCACGTAATTACGAGTTCGCCTTGTTGCAATTTGAAAGTATGTGATATATGTGGCTTAGATAATGCAAATAAGCTAATTAAATAATGCGTAAATGCTGTGTTTCTGAAAAACGTACGTCGGATAGGAAAAATTCCGTCGCTACATGAGACTACTATTGCCATAGGGTGTGGGGGTGGGTGTTGCGGGGTGTTGGGGGAGGGTGTGGGGGTGTTGGGGAATTGGTTGGTATTGTGGTGTGTTGGGTATTGTGGCGGTTTTTCTGGTGTTGGGATGTTGGTTATTGCAGGTGGGTGGGAGGGTGGTGTTTGTTGGTGTTGAGGGTTTTGTTGGGGAAAAGGGGGGAACGGTGGGTTGTGTTGCGAATAGGGGGACTTGTTGGGGAAGGGGTGTTGCGGGGTGCTTGGGAGGGGGTTAGGGATGTTGGGGTTGTGGGGAGGGGAATGGCGGGTGCGGCGGGGTGGGTTTTGGGGAAAGGGGAGGGGAGCGTGTTACAGGGTATTGGGGTGGTGTTGCAGAGTGTGGGGAGGGGGTGGGATGCTTGTTGGGGGTATGAGGGTGGGGGGGTGGGGAGGGGGGCGGTGGGTGTGGCGGAGTTGTTGGGGAGGGGGGGGGGTTTGGTGTTGCTGGTTTTGGGGAGGAGGGGTGGGGTTGTGCGGGTGTGTTTCGGGAGGGGATGGGTTTCGGGGTGTGGGGAGGGGTGGAGTGTTGTGGGTTGTTGGAGAGGGGGTGGGGTTTGGGGTGTTGTAGGGGCATTTATCGCATACACGTTAGTGATCGGACATTCGGCGGGGAACATATTTTTCGCATCGCGTGAATACGAGCTCGCCTTGTGGTGATTGATATCACGGCTTGTGTGATCTATTGCAATGAGAAGCTTTTGGAATTTTCAGTATGAATAAATATCCAGTCAGTAATAGTATATCATTGAGGCTGGTAACTGCAAAGAAAATTTCCTTTTTGCCGCTTTAAGTTTCCAAAATTGTTTAAAAAAAAAACTCCTTTGTTAATTGTTCTTTGCAACATGCCGCCTGCCTTCTGCTGCGTTCCGATTCCTTGAACCATGTCAATATTGCCGGATATTGACATCATCCATGCCCTGCCTTTCCATCACAGAGAGACTAATGATGTCATCATTATCTAGTAGCATGACTCACGCTGAAGTTTGAACTACCACCGCTATACCTTAAACCCTTGTTATACACGATGAGAGTGCTGTGGCTCATGCTGTTATATTTTATTGAAGCCTACCACCTTTGTCACCAGTATCTCTGATTGGCTCATTATCTGATAGTTCTCTGAAGTAGCCAATCAAAATCGGACATGCCATAAATCGATTATATGCGACACAAGGCTTTTCTTGTGTCTATATCTGATATGTATAGTAGTTTTTGCAAAAAATTTGATGATTGGTTTTCGGCAGGGCTTGAGTTGAAAAATGTTATTAAATTTATGTTATTTTCTTCAACAATTGATTAGATTTTTCTAGGTGATGTCTCTTTACCTATTTTCTGAGCTGCTGGTGTTACAATTGGGGGGGCGGTCCAAATTTTGTACCCTTAATAATAATGACACATGTGACTGGGGAGATTAATTTTTCTTGCAATATCTGTGTTTTGTTTGTTTGAAGTTTTTTTGCTGTGATCTTTCATAATCGTTCTGATTTTAAATGCACTTTTCATTCCAAAGAACCCATAAAATCAGTCAATGAGTTGAAATTAGTTAGGGTCCCATGGAAAATGGCTCAATAAGTCATAAGCCCCTCTAAAGCCAACAGGCGGGAAGTTCACAGAAGCTGTGTGTAAATAAAAACCAATCAAATTATTTTGTTGTGTAATCGTAAATTATGCAAATTGTCTTCTATTTTTTTTTTTCATGTTGTGATATGTTATGTACATAAAAAAAGTGGATTATTGTCAGATTACAAGTTGAACTAGAAATTCTATGACAGGATTTTGTTTTCATATTCCTTGGAATCTCATGATAATAGAGTATTGAGAACAACAAAATCAAGATCGACAGAAGGGATCTAACCGTTCTGCATTCTCCATTAAAAGCAATCACGATCGGAGAGAGTTCGTTTTGATAGATGTTCTAAAAAATTTATACGATTGATATACTCGATCCCTCATTACAATATTGGGATAAACTGGATACTATTCCACAAGATAGCTTTTAAAGAGGAACCTTGCATTGAGCAAAAAGATCCGCATATCGTAAACTCGTCATGAAAACTGTCTTTCCTCGGATTCTGGGAACCATCTCAAAACATTTAGTGTGAGTATTTAGTATGCTTGCAGCGCGGATGATGTGTTGAACAGAAATTTAATATTACTAAAGCATTGTCATATATTGCCCATAGAGGGTTAACAAGTGTTTCAACATCGTAACATATGTACCTTATGTCCCAGGGAAAAAAATTTGTTTGGAGACTGTCTAACCCAAAACTGGCCTGAATTTTACATTATCAATGGAAAAAATAAGAAAAGCACACATGGGATCCCTTATTGTTGATGAGGTCAAAATTTCATATACCAAGGGCAAAAGGTCATATGAGGTTAAGTTGTAAGATAGGCTGAAAATGTAAAATTGACTTCAATTGAAAAGTTGAAGTTCAATTGGAACCAAACTTGGTTTATGGATATTACATGAAAACCTTCATTTGTTTAAGAGGTCAAAGGTCACATCAAGGTCAAAGGTCATATGAGGCCTATGATTCACAAACCGTGATGGCAGGCGACACTAGCGGTCCAAGGAACGCGATATATTTTTTAATGTCAAAAGCAGGGCATTAACAGTGCTCCAATTTGAGTAGGGTTGATTGGTTGGTGCCAAGAGGCCCGAGATCAAGATTAACCTCCTTTTTGAAGCAGGCCCACTTCTCCAGGAAAGGCATCGTTCTGGGAAGAGGCAGATGGAATAAAGGATTCAGATGGCTAACACTAGTTTGGAAAGTAAAGGTCAACAGTTATGGCTCTAATGAAGCGTCTTGAGTCAGGGATCCCCAAATGTAGATTCTAGGACGCAGTTGCCTCAGGCAGGCCTCTCTCCAAGATAACAGGGGTAACAGTGCAAGGATTTTGATGTTTATTAATTAACCCTATCACTACCCAAAACCCAATGGAATAATGGCTGAGGTTAGGAACTGCACTAAGTCCCAAAAAAGATGCAATGGACATCATCGCTACCACACTCATATGGCACGAAATTGGAAACACTCCATTGTGGCTTGCCACCCTGTTCATGGGAATGGTGCGACGGAGGCCCCGGTGTTCGAATCCCGCCACCGCGTCCGATCTTCTTAGCTCTATCCCTTGACTCCTTCCCTTCCTTCTGGAGAAGAAACCCAAAAGACGTTAGGGTCAGTCTTTTTGAGACAGACCAATGGAAAGATTTGGCACATCATTGAATGCATCCACTTGAGACATAGGAGGGCTCCAACCCAAGCTTAAAATTAGCCTATTTCTATCTCGAATCCTAACCTGTTAGCTATTTCTGATATTCCCGGGCTAAAGCCCTTGTGTGCCTATTACTTTTACTCCGTTGGAAAGAACTGTCTTGCAGAGAGTGCAGGTTTCAAAGGAATTTGAGATATACCTAACGCTATTAATAAGTTATAGCGAGCGTACGTTTGACATTTTCATGTAACAATGTGTAATAACAGCCTTCTTTTCTGTCAATTGGAATACGAATTTAAGATAGATTGTCACCAAATTTGATGGATTCATGTGTTGTTTATCATATGCATACTGACCGAACAAGTAGGAAAACTCGGGAACTCAACGAGTTCTGAAAAATGTTCCCCTGAAAATATATAAGTGTCTCTGTGAACCAGTGAAATAGGCCAACGGCTCACAATACTGTTTCCGGTTTGGAAAGGGGCATGTGGGATGAAGTAGATTTAGCTGTGTCTACTGACGACAGGATAAAAATCACAGCAAGCATACAAATGAGATATAGGTGACTATAATCACAACTACTACCTTTGCCTGTGTGAAAACAAACTACAAAACTGCAAAATTAGCCCAGCTGTCAATAATATCAAACATTTAGATAGTGGATGTATTTATTGGGTAGAAACTTGAATGACGTTTAAAAACAGTCTTTCATTAATGGGCAAATCTTCCATTTGACAACTAAATTTAAAGAAACAAATGCCATTATTGGATAACTAGAACAATTACTGTTATGTTGACAATGGGATGCATTCTATTGTTTTAATATTATTAAAGACACCTTTCAGTTCTTGTTTCATAGTGTGAGTAAGCACCTAAGTGTGAAACATGGTCAAAATGGCAAAGTCGGAGACTAATTAAAGAGCCATGAGGATATTTCCAGAAAGAAGCGCCACCATTTTTGTAGAACCCAGTTTTTGGCATATTTGGAAGCTTTCACAATGTATTCGATCACACTGAGTGAATAAGCCGAATACGCCGGTTCTTATGAATAATATGATGATTAGTACTTCGGTCGTGCACGACAGAAAAGTCAAAGCACAGGTGTTCTAGGGGAACAATTACGATAGTCAGATTAAATAGTTGTTGAATTTGCGCCATTAGATTCCCGTGTCAGGGTTCGTCACACACTTCCGGGGTTACGCGAGCGCACAGCATTATTTTTTTCAGAATTACTGACGAGTACACATAGTAAAGACCACATGAAAATAAACAACCAGCCACAGTAGTTTACAGAGAACACCACGGATAAATTGACAATACTTCGAGGTGGGACAGGCAAACAACTAGCTTAGCACTAGGCTAGCCTAAATTAAACACAAATCCAAGTGTGGGACACTCTTGCCTGGGACAAACTGGTCCTAAAAATAGTAATTGAATTTACTGCATGTCATATTCACAGATTTTTTTCCTTCCACATATATTTTCAAAGCTAAAAAAGTTAATTATAAATTGTTGTTAGAAAAAAATCTGAAAGTCTGTCAATGCATTTGGACTGAAAGGGTCCAATTCAGTTCAGGAGTTGCTGGATGAATCTCCAACAGTTGGTAGTAAACTAAAAACGTACTGAGTCAAATCTGAAAACATAATAAGATAATATGGATGGCTTCTTTCGGGTGATACTGAATATATTGGATTCGCACTATAGGAAAATATCGGATTCGCCCAATATCGGGATTCGCCGTTGGCTCATCCGATATTTTCATATAGTTTCATCCAATTATATTCTGTATCACCTAAGCATCCAATATTATATCAGACTTGGGGTTGTTAAGGTTCCAATTAGGGGTTCCTTCTGTTGTGGGGATGATGTCAAAGGGCATGGACCAAGGTCAAAAGGTCATACTTTGTCATGTTCCAGACTGCCATCTTGCCGGGGGGGGGATGACACAGTTTACTTGCAGTATTTTATGATCAGTGCTACTCTTTAATTTACTTAAAGGGGAACAGACATTTCCAGAAAACAAGAATATTAGAATAGACACCTAGGGTCCCAGTCTTCAAGTGAAGGTCAGTTGGTTCATGTCCGCCCATTTCCCTTCATTTTCACACCTTTTAGTCAAACAGAGTTTCATTTAATAGTTACATACCACTAGTATAGTAAACCGGGAACCTTTTGCAATGAAAACATAAAAAAGTCATAGTTAGACCAGTCTGAAGGTTACAGGAAATTTACACTCATACCTGAGTGCAGTTTTGCGTTTCAGGTTCGGTAACCTAAGCCATTGGAATTAAAAAACCACTCCAGAGTGGGTTTGTTATAAATTTGTCTATTGAACACACAAAGAAACTGTTTTGGGCCAATCAAGATGGTTTCATTCAAGGTTTAATAGAAGTATGTGATGATTATGGGTGCGTATTTAAAGTTGAGCAATCACAACGTGTAAGCAACACTAAAGTCAAAAGTTTCCTTTAAAGGGGCACTACTGAGCCTCGACCCACCACTCACCCTGTCAAACGTGAGATGTTGGTATCTTTAGAAAACCTTTATATTTTCTCACCTCATCAAAATTTTTTGGTATGACTTCTTTCGCCTTTTGATGGCCTATACAAGCTGAACAGGATTGTTTATGATGACCAGAAATTGTTATTTATGCAGTAATCTATGGGCTTTTGTAATTCACACAATTATGGACTAACCCGTAATTACGTGTTGGATTCAATGAAATGTTGGAATTAAGTTACAGGCAAATTGGCGATAGTGGTGGGGCAAGGGTGGAGGGGGGAAGGGGGAAATTACCCCAACTTTTTTTTTCTTGTTCCCCCCCCAGCCAGAAGGAAAATGAGAGGATTTTTGGAAAAATAGGTGATTTAGCTAAAATCACCAATTTTGGGCAAAAATCAGCATTTGGGGACAAAAACATTGGTTTAAATCTCAAAATGGTTGATGTTTTCACCCAAAAATTCACTACCTCCCCCATCCCCCCAGAAAAAAGAAAGTCTGGTACGCCCAACTGGTCGGCGATGGCTTTCCCTATGAAACACAGAGAAATTAATTTCTACATGTAATTGGATGGGCAGCTGTAATAAGTTGGAGCAAATTGAAGGATTGAAGAGGGTGGTGTACACCCTTTTCATGTAGCATGTGTAGGCATTTATAGTATTTTACCGCCTTAGGCCGATCGCGAAAATAAAAAAAAACCATGTTTTACGGCCCCGAACCAACCCTGATTTCTCGTTGTTTTGCCCAGAAAATTTTTTTTGTTGTTCCTAAAAAAATCTTGTACAAGCAGCCTGTTTTTAATCAAATTTATTATTTTGGCAATTTTTTTAGAAAATTTGTTTGTAAAAAATTTTCCTAAATGCCTATTTTTAGGCCAAGTGTGAGCTCAGAAAGAGAAAAAATTCGTCCGGACGGACCGACCCTACGCGAAAGTCCGTCGCCCGTAAAACATGGGTTTTATTTTTCGTAGCCTTACAGGGAGTTCTGCTTGACTATGATTGTCTTTGCCATGTCCATGCAAACAATGATCATCTTCATGTAAATGCCAAGAGTTGTGAGTGCTGAGGACCGCTTAAACCTCCTCAGCAAAAAGATGTTGTGAGTTTGCAGTAGGTGTACTTTATACAATTTCAAGGCAAGATGGATTCAGTCAACCCATAAGCATTGCGGTCAGTCATTCGACCAATTGTACTTTTCTCACCTCAATGCTTAGAAGATGAAAGTAGATAGAAAGCAGTGAGATACATTTATAGGCAATCGGAAGAAAATCCTTCTCCTCTTGAACCATTGCAAATTGAACCTTCACAGGTTTAAAGGCATGGCCCGATCGCTAAAGCCTTGTCCCCAGGGACACCAATTTTACCGGAAGTGGTCAAAAATATTGGTTCCGAAGAAAGCTACCTTTTTTCTATTACACTGTGAAATCTTAGGGCTAAAGGTGTTTGGTTGGATGTTATGAGTGAAAATTTGCCCAATTTGGTCGACCATACCTTTTTAGCTCTCACTTCAAAACGGGGGTTGAAATAATGGGCGGAAAACTTTACAGACGGGGGTTTGGGGTGAGCCACAGGCTATCAAGAGGAAAAATTATTAAATTCGGCCCACCCCCCTTTAAAGACATGGTGTGTCAGATTGGTTATTGGCTTTTCTTACTAGAGATAAAAATATTTTGATCGACAAGTGCCAATGACATTGAAATTATCAAGGAGATTTCTGTCAATTTCTCAGGAAAACAATATTTACCGAACATGATGACCCTTATAAGTACAACGGGTCATCACACGCAACGTCGGGGGCAGCGCCCTATGCGGATTTTCATTGCATAAAGCCATCACTGGGCAAGCACTTGTGTGATGTACGCGAGCGGTGTATGAGGACACTGGCGTACATTGTATTTTTCTCCGACATTCGATGTACATTTGAAAAAGTCTATTGATGGGCCTGGATCAATGTGTGGTCAAGAGGTTAAAAACATTCTGAGATAACTCTGAAAAATAAGGGTGATCAGCGTATGCTAGTGGGACTATTAAAAGAATTCAGAAAAAAAGTGCCCGATATTTGTGTCGTCGGCAAGAGGGAAATAGGATTGCTTTGGTATGTGTGTATATCTGTATGTGTGTATCTGGCCTGAAGCTCCTGTGGTTCTTGAGTTATAGATGTCATTAGACTTTTAAAACATTGGCCCCTGTAGCCCTCGACCTTTGACTCTGCATTGAGGATATTATGTCACACACTTCAGCTGGTGTTGATCATTATCCACTTGACTGTAGAGGGCGTAAATTAGACCGTTACAGAACTTACGCTGTGGCAGAGGGCATAATATTACGAGGGTCGTCGAGTGCCAAAATTGGTAAACACGTATTACTATGACAGAATAAATCGCAATTATCATAGTGCGCACTCCATAGGGAAAAACGTTGTTACACAAGTTGGCACTCGCCAGTGGTGGTACACCCTGAAACGTTAAATGGAAATAAGGCAGGGCATAAGATAAATGACCCTTGCCCCACTTTTTTGTCCCCTTGTGGTTTGCTTTATGACCCTGGTTTGTGACCTGCTTAACAGGTCATGCCCCCAGAAGCGACCTTTGACATTGTAAACTACCTCAAAATAGCTCTCAGAAATTGCTGTAGTTATGAAAAACTTGTTAGCTGCGGTTAAAAGGCACTAATAAAAACTATGTAACTTTTATCACTTGTAGGGTATGTAGGATACTTATACTTGTTAAAAGACATGCCAAAAATATGATTTTTGATGATTTTTTAGCCTATAAGAAGGCTTTGTCATCACGTAGCAAATTAGAGTAGGAAACCCAATGTCTCTCATAAAATAGTCTATCATGTCTGGTCCAATTCTTTGAAAACTCGCAGGTATGCACGTAATGACATTTATCTGAACAGTTATGTTTGTGGATTTTGAAAGTCTGAGCAGAAGTTGCGTTTTGGGGCATTTGTTCGGCCTTTTTGTGTTTTGCATGAATTGTGTCGGTAGGCATTAAGATTATGCTGAGTGTCTGTTGTGGTCATACATGTCGATGAATTGCTGTGTAAAACTGAAAGCCATGAGATGATCAATGCTGGCCGTATATGAGAGGCATTGCATTTGCAGCCTAGTCTGATAACCACTTGGACAGTAAATTTAGGCTTATCTAGGTAATGATAGTTATGTTATTGCCCAAAGGGTTTTGTTATTGTTTTTCCCACCAATATCTTCCCCAGTCGTCTAAAGTTCCATTTGGCTCGCTACAGTGTACTTGACACTCATTCCCAGTTGCTCCTGAAATTAGTGCTTAGTTATGCAAGTCTCCTTTCAACGAAGCAATGTTCACAATGGTTCAAAGAGCACTCATAATAATAGTAATAATCGTGAACTGTAACCTTGACTGTGTTAAAAATGAAACAGCCCAAATTCTTCAATTCAACATACAACTAATAAGTGGCCTTGGAACACACAGCTACCTAAGGGAGCATATTTAGCCCATCCCACAAGAATCAGTTTGGTAATTTCACCTCAATAATTACCATGCATGACCGGCATGTGATCCACAAAAATACCATTTTTAATACATAAAACTTGACTTTTACACCCATTCCCTCACACAAAACACTAGTACTTAAAAAAATTTGATAATGAAAGGTTTTGTGATCCTTAACTTCTTGACATGCCCTAGAGTATGACTAGTTTAGTACAGACCTTATAGGTACATTGGAATGTATTATGGGATTAGTCAAACACCCTCTGATACTATGAAGCAAGGTAAATGCAACCACTTTTATTTCTGGGAACTTGCATGATTACATCTAACCTATGTAGCTTGTCAATATTACTGATGTGAAAATGTTTGCTTTTCAATAGTTTTTATGGGATTAAAAGTGTTAAAAACCTTAGTTGGTTTATAAGTGGGGTAAAATGAGCCCAATTTGAAGAGTGTTAGATGGTTGAAAATCGTTGTCAATTTTTTGGTTTGAAATCGGTTGTATATTAGTCGAGTTAATGAAATGTATTTTAGTAATTTTGGATAGTTGACCATTCAATACTATGTTATCAACACCCCAAGTCGCATATGTTTGCAGTTGACAAAACACAGGAGACGTCTTGGTCAGGGAATTAGCGGTTGGGTAATATGACGAGTGGCGAGTCGCGAGTTGCGAGCTGCGAGTTGCGAGTGCGAGTTGATAGTTGCGAGTTAGCGTTGCGAGTACGAGTGAGAGTTGCGAGTTCTGAATGAGAGTTGCGAGTTGTGAGTTAAAAAGTGCGAGTTGCGAGTGGTGAATTTTGCGAGTTGATTTTGCGAGTTGTGTGTTGCGAGTCCTGAATGCGAGTTGCGAGTTGGATTTTGCGAGTTGAAATTTGCGAGTGTTACATGCGGAGTTGCGACTTCCAGTATTTGCGAGTTGCTTTCTTCAATCATTTTAGCGTATTAAAGGTTCCATCCCTCATTTCACATTAGATTTTCAATACAAGCATACCATACCAAAGTTAATTGTATCAATAATTCCGTTGCCATCATTGTAGTGTGCAATAACTTTATGACTATTGTGGTGACTAAAACAATAGGCATTAGTTTAGGTTATATCACATTCTGCAGGTGCACTTGATAGATACACATCGCTAAAATATGTGTAATCAAAAGCTTCAATCATATTCCCCATCTGTGAAAGAGTGAGCTAAAAGTCTTTCTTACACAACTTGTGAAATTTCTAATTTAGTATTTGATCCACTACAATTGAAATCAAGGCCATTATTCACCTCTGTTTTCACCTTTAGTGCAACTTTAGCCAAATTTACTTGTAAAAGTTACAAGGGTCAAACTTATATACATGCATATTTATTGACCATCCGATTGAGCTGGCTGGAACAAAAGAGGATAGCTCTATCTTTGTTCTATCAGAACAAAAACGCACCATGAGGGTTGGTCTTAGTTAATTTCGTAACCTCACGACCCACAAATGGCAAAGCTTGACATGTTTTGGTAGAACCGGTTTTATAGAGGCGCTAGTTGTGTGGTGTGAGGAGTGGACCTGTGAACTAGAATCAAGAAATGTGGTGTTTCTAACAAACACTCGACAACAAAAACCTGCAAGTGCATGCTCATTAGTACACACAAATCACAGTGCAATAAAGGAGTTGAGGTTGTGGATCACGACGGGTTAAGGGACAAGCTCAGGAAAAATACGGTATATAAAAATACATACTCCTGACACCACGTAGTCTTAACTTGACTGTAGTAAAGATCAAACTCATCAAATATATAATGGGGGTAGGGGGATTTGTAGTTTTCTCAAAAGTGTATTATCGATTATTTATTTTACTCCATTTTCTACATGCCAAAATCAGTCATATAATCTACAAATTATTAGTAGAGAAATGAAACCACATTTGGTGAAATATTCGGAAACACCTATTTGGAAAATTTGTTATGCGTGTTTCATTATAAATATCAGGGCATTTCAACTAACAATTTAACAAATCCGGGGTGTCATTGACTAGTTATATAACTAAGTATATAATAATCCACCCTAACATTTTTTGGCTGAAATAATAGCCACATTTATTTTCTGACAACAAATTTTAATGAGAATGTGATGTGACTGAGAGGCCAGGTGAAAAAGGGGTCTGCCCCCAAAGCTATAGAGTTATTAAGTTTGAGTTTTCAAAAATGGTTTTGTAGTCAAAAGATTGGCATCATAGAGACAAATACCTAAGGTAACTTAGTGGAAAGTCGCATTGCATGGATTGGATGGTTTCAAGATTGCTGGATGTAAATTTCTTGTTCATTGTCACAGTTAGCTGAGTGCATTTAAAGGGAATGTACTAAACAAATTCTTATCTCTTGAATTATAAGACATACTAATTTGTGCGGTCTCGAGTTTGGGGGGGGGGGCGGGTGCGGTTACGTCATGACGCGACTGTGCATTCGTTCTAGCGTTTGTGATTGCGCCGCCATTGTTCGCGTGCGTTCGTAAATGCTGCAATTCCAAAGGTCGACGCATGCGTTTCTAGGGTGCAATAAACTTAACACGCACAGTGACGTCACCCTCAACCTTGAGACGAACAAAGTTATAATAGGATAAATGCCCAGGTCAGATCAAAACTAGGAACATGCAGCTGTATCAAGGCTATAAGGGTTTTGATTCTGAAAGGTGACGAAAAAGTGAAGGAGCTTATTTTAGGCTCCAACCATTGTATTCCTTTAATTTTGATTAATAGGGATAGAGTTAATTTGAGTAGGTGATATTATTTTTGAAAATTGAGTGCACCCTCATGGGAAATCTCATGAGTCAGCCTTTAAGGCAGCCAACAACAAAGGCTCATTCAGTCCTACACGTATACGTGTAAAAAATACATTCTTTCAGCTCAGGCCAAGTCCAAGTATTAGAGGTCACTGCGCTAGGTGGCACTATGACCAATACCCATTTTGTAAATATTGTGTAAGCAGTGTTCAGAGGTATATAGCTTACTAGACAATTATAAACACAACTGTGCAAAACCTCACCACATTAAAATTGGGGGCACTCTTAAAAAATAAGGGTTAGGATTGGGAGATCACATATTACTTGGGCAGGTTTAGGGTTGTGTAGAGTTGAATTGCAGGGCATTTACCTGGTAGGACAAAGGAAGTAAAAAGATGGCCAAATGTGATGTTGAAAATATCACAAATCTCAGTACCTTTGACCCAGGGCCGCGTTTTGAACAAGTGAACTAAAAGTTTCAGGACTATGACAGATACATGCACTTAAAGTAGGCAAAGTACATTTTACCCTGCACACCATTTGTAGCATGTGCAGATATCTGGTATAGAGAATAAAGACATGCGAGCACTAGGTTGCAAAGAGTTAATTATCAGTTATACCTAAAATGAAAACGGCAAAAAATTTACCACAACAGAATATTAATTACCCATTATCAAACAAAATGCAACAAACAAGCTACCAGTTCATTGGGTTGTATAAGCTAATATTCATATCTCTAAATGTAAACGAGTGAAAATTTCACTCCCAAAAGAGTGAAACTTTGTAAACCCCTCAAAGTGAGTCGTTTGTACTTAAAATGAACAAATTTTTTACGCAAAAAAGAAATCACTCCCAAAAAAAGGGTGGATTTCCAATTCGTTGAGGAGTTAAATGAAGGACAACACCTTTTGAGATGTTAAACAAAGGAAACATGAAAAATTGAGTGGAAAGCTGCACTCTTTTTGAGTGATTTTTACTTTTTTGAGTGCGAAAAATTCACACTTTTTAGATACAAACTACTCTAGTGGAGTGATTTACAAGAGTTTACTCTTTTGGGAGTAAAATGTCACTTGTTTACAATTTGAGAGTAGTAAAACAAAAAATAAAAATAAGAGCTTTACATATTTGCAACTCCGGCAAATACGAGGAACTCGCAACTCGCCTATTTCAACTCGCAAACTCCAACTCGCAGTAATGAACTCGCAACTCGCAACACGTACTCGCAACTCGTAACTCGCACCTCGCACCTCGTACTCGCAACTTGCAACTCATACTCGCAACTTGCAACTCGCAATCGCAACTCGTAACTAGCAACTCGCGACTCGCAACTCGCAAATACCTTCACCGGTAAATTGCCAACACAGAGGTTGGACCATGACTTCAGAAATAATTTAGTTCCAAGTGGTATGAGACATTGACAGAATGTTGTTTGAAAGTGAAACTGAACCATGCCAAAGGGAGGTGCCACAGACATCGTCCCATTTTCAGCTTGAGTATATCAATGACCCCTTTTTTCATGCCAATTTTGGTATATAGCATGGGTTCGTTTTTTTCAAAAATTTCGAACTTGTGTGATGATTATGCCGCATTTTCTCAATCGGAACCAAAATTTCTAACAATTGTTGAAACTTAGTCAAATTTCCTCAATCTGAGCCAAAATTGTCCATAGATTTGCTTTAAATGTCAAAATTTGCAGTGACATGCAAAATTGGGGTTAAATTGGCCTAAAAATTGCAATCCTGGTATGCGAATGGGTCCCTTTGGCAAAACAAAAAAAATGTTAGAGCTATGTGTCCTACTTCCGAGTCGGGAGGCACGTCCCTACCCAAACCAAAGTGAGAAAACCCCCCCCACGGGGGTTAAGTAAGGGAAAAAAGTTAATGAGAAGAAGTTATGAGTTACTCTCCATTAAAGTGTGTGTTAAAAGATTCACACACAGAATGACAAACTTCTGTATGCAGGGCCACGTGGAGCATGTCTTACTGATTGAAATCTTGACGACTAAATTATTTATAACCAGCCAAAATATCTCTGTTCCTTGGAAGTTGAAAAAGCAAAATACAGGTTTCCATAACAACAAATATTGATTAAAAGTCATTGCCATTAAAATTTGCCATATTTTGTAGGTCGGGTAGTAAACATACCTTAATACCTGTAATGTCATAAAGTTTACATAGAGTGGCTAATGAATAGCCTATGTCACTTGAAGTAATTGTCAAGTGAAAATTAATTTAAAAAAATACCAAACCCAGATTAAATTTTAACCAGTGGTCATTTTTGTGAGTTCACAGCATAATAATTAGGTGTTAAATTTAAGGTATGACAATGAAGTAACCATTACTTTGCATGATTTTAAAGGAGCATTTTATTATCATAAACATAAAAAAACAGTTTTGGGTGTTCATTTCAGGGGTGAATTAATACTCTGGTATGCATTATAAAGATGTTAAAACACCCGGCTTAAAAAATGGGGAATGCCCTTTTCTGGAAATATTAAAGTGACCCTTAAATAGTCATACACGTGCCGTAAAGGTACATTTCAGATATTGCAGGGCCACTTCAAATCAATAATGGTGCATGTCATGCCAACACCCTCATTTTTGGTCGCATCGCCTAAGGCAGGGGGAACAGAAGAAAGACACATAGGGATCACTTTGTCCCTGGTGTGTAGTCTGTTGTATGTGTGAGTCTGTTGTTTATTGTTTGTACTGTTGTGAAAAAGGGTTAACATTTGCTTGTAATCTCATACTTGATGAGATTTTTTTAAAACCAAATTGAGGTCACAGTGCAACATGACATCCCCCCATTGTTGATGAGGTCAACAAAAGTAACATACCAAGGTCAAAGGTCAGTGAGGTCAAGTTGTTGAAAATAGGCTGAAAAATGTAAAATTAACCTCATTTGAAAAGTGTGAAGTTTTCATTGGAACCAAACTTGGGTAATAGGTGCAACAGGGGAATCCCTACTTTGTTGATGAGGTCAAAGGGTCGCATGCCAAGGCCAAAGGTAATGTGAGGTAAGTTGTCAAAATGGTGAAAAATGTAAAATTAACCTCATTGAAAAGTTGAAAGTTCCATGGAACCAAACTTGGTTTAGGGAGTTTACATGCAAGCCCTCATTTGTTTATGAGGTTACAAAGGTCACATATCCAGTCAGAGGTGATGTTAGGACTATCATTCACAAAACCGCGACGGCAGGCGAAAAAAGCGGTCCGAGCAGGGGGACCGATGGTATTTGTTTATGGTCATTAGATATCCCGAGGAAAGATTAATTCAAAAATTTCAGTGATTGATGAGGCAGTTTGAGGTATAAACCAAATTGTTTATATTCACGGTGCCCAGAGGCCAAGGCCACTGCGTTAAATTCTGTCCTTTTACGGACAGAAAAATTGACTAATTTCTTCCAGAGTAGATCGAAGTTGCATTCTGATTAGGCAACTGCCTATACTTTAGGCAACAGGTTCAGATGATGTAAAATCTCAACTCCTTTGGGGTAAAGTCAAGGGGATTGAGGATGTGGATCGAAAAAAAGCAATGTGTTGTTGAAGCTGTTGCATTTCATGTGATTATGACTTTCAAATAGCGTGTTTATAAATAATTTACCGGTAGATCAAAACGAAGTAAACCTTTTAAGTTAGCTGAAAACAGACGAGCGCAAAACAATAACTTGTGGCCTAATAGAGAAGTTTTGTAAATTAAGCAATTGGTGAAAACAATTCTCATCATCATGGAACTTATAGTAATTAATTACTGAAGTACGTATGATGGAATATATTCAAAGAGTAGAGAGTTTTTTATTTGTTACCCTATTGTAAGTGTTCAGGTATATGCAAAAATTCCAAGCCTAATTTAAGTCAGAAGTAGATTCAGTAGGGCAGATTGTCCTTTTTACGGACTCTTCTTGTTAATTATGTTATATTTAATGTGGAAAATTAAATATAGTGTAAAAGACAAATGACTAAATAGTCATTGTCTTTCACATATAGTTTTATTGGTATATCAAATAAGAAACATTCATTTTCTACTACCTATTTATTTTACACTTGATCTTGGAAAAGTGGTATTGTGCCAATTGTGTGAATGTTTTTAGTAAGGTTGAAAAACCAACTTGTCCAGGCATGTTACTCTTTGAAGTGTAACAGAATTATAGATAAACAAGTTAACAAGATTTTGAACACAGACGTAAACAAAGATTAAATTATAGTATGGCCTACATCAGCATCTAAGTACTTTGTGGAAACAATCACATTTTAGGTAAAATGTTCAATTGAGAACTGTATTAACATGATTCAAAAGTATGGTGTGGGTTTATTATTTACCATTCGCATTGTTGAAAAAAATCAAAGTAGGCTAATTATAACCGCAAATGCTTACCTCAAAGCTACTTACATGAAATAAATCTGTCTCAAACATGTCAAAATGTAGATATGTAGGCCTTACGACTCACAAGTACATAAATTTTAAATAACATTGAAGTTGGGTTTTTTTCTTGCGAAGAACTGTTTATGATTACAAGTTAAACAAAGTTAAAAGTTTTCTTAAAGATGTTATTTTTCATTCATTTTTCATGCATTAGGGCTACATGATATTCCATTATCAGGGCTATTATCTTATTAGCCAGTTTCAGTTGTTTGCTTTTTTATTTATCGAAATAGTTTCTTTTCCATAATCAATAAGAAGCATTTTTCCATTGCACTTATTCTACTTCTCACCTGTATCAAAGTTACTGAAAACTAAATTTGTGATGCAAACCAGAGCACACTTTATATGCAGAGAACGTTGTCGTGTAGGCCAGGCTCTGACTCTCGGTGGTATTTAAAAATCAGTGAGCATGTCATATGAGTGCAACTTAATGATGCCAATAAGGCCAACTGTGTTTGGCTCCCTTTAAAACCTGCCCTGTGGTAACTTGAAACGCCCAATCTCTCACTCCACCAGTCTAATGCCCTTACCAACACACTGACATATCTCGATTGTATTGAGTTTCATCCCACAATGCCCCAACCAAAGTTTTTTTTTTGGGACATTTCACCTCAATAATGTCTGTGATACCAGCATGGGATCCCCGCAAATCGTCCAATTCTTAACGTATGGTGGCACTTTCCGTACAGATCGTGTATTTAATAAAGTGATCACCCATTTCAGGTATTGATACATATCATAAACAAATTGTATTAATGTGCAACTTTTCTATTGTAATAATATATAAAGAAACTTAAAGGATGTTGTTGTTGTCTTGAATGGCTCATTTTATAGGCTACTGCATCATTGATGCCTGGTTTCAATTTTCTGATTTAGCAAATCCTGATATGCCTTTAAGTGGCTCAAAATTTGAAGCTTCTGGGAAGGTGATTCTTTATCATCAACCAAAAGGGTAATTTTCCAAATGACGTGCCTGCATTTTTGGGAATAGGTTTACCTCTGCATCCAAGGTAAATATCAGACTGGATGGATGCTACTGTGATCTATTTATGTATACTTAATTAGAGTACCAATTTTCCCGGCTCTGTATTTTGATTCCAAATCTAAATCTGAGTTGATTTAGTGATAGCAGGACCTCTTTCTGTGGCTTACGATATAAGGTAAAGCTGTTTTTACTCAAACGTTCTGCACGTACACCCACCCACACCGCTATTGTAAATGCTGTAGTCATCTTTGCAGTATGAATTCTATTACCATGGCATGGCTTGACCAGACTAGTCTCTGCAACATACCCTATAACCAGCGCGGCGGAATACTGTAACAATCACATCATCAAAAGCAGAGATAAAGTAACTGGGTATCAATAGCTCCAGCCTCATTAGCAAACATCTCTTGAGCAATGTGCTTGAATTTGCTCTTTGCACAATCACCCGCCACACTTATACTCTAAAAGTGGTAATTTTCGCGCATGTGATTTTTCGCTCTTCTGCAATTTGTAGCATTTTCACTTGTTTTTATTTTTTTTTTCAGCTATCCTACATAGACTCACACACAAAAGAAACATTTTTGCTTGTTCTTAATTTCACGCTTGCTCAAAAGTGGTGCGCGAAAAGCACGAAAATTAATGTAGCACGAATATTTCCACTTTTACAGTACTGTATAAGTGGAAATTTTCGCAAGGTTTTTATTTTCGTGAATTTCACGAGTGAACATAAAAACGCGAAAATAAAAACTCGCGAAAATAACTTTTTCCAATAGATTTGTATTACATTGATGTCAATACCGTGAAATTATATTCTCGCGCATTTGGCAAAACTTAAAATCGCGAAAATATCTGTACGCGAAAATTTCCACTTGTACAGTATTCTGCAGGCTTGCACCCTTGGCTTTCCCTCCACTAAGGCATGAGTAACATTTATCTGATTGTAGTCATCAAGTTTGGCATGATTGTATAATTTCTATCATTAGGATAGTTGGTACTCATGATATGATTGTAATCAAACACATAAAAAACCTTATGCAACCACATGTCGAACAATTAAGATGACAAAAAACTTCTATATGACCTCGGCCTAAGTTAAATTTAGAGAATAAAGGTATGATTTTGGGACCCGGTACTCTCTTTACAACAAATTGAAACCAAGGCGATACCATTATTTTAAGTGGAAGAACGAAAATAATGGTGTCGCCGGTTTCAATTCGTCGTAAAGAGAGTACCGGTTCCCAAAATCAAACCTTAATTCTCATTTTTAAACAGCTTTATAATTTAAGGTCATCTTTAACCCAATTTCGCGATACTTTATGACTTAAATACAACAAGAAAGGACTGCCACCACCCAGTGACAAAAATCAAACAACCCATTGAACGCAACAAACATATGCAACGAGACGCAATGTTGGCAATCGCGCACAAACGTAGCAAAACACGGTATGACATGAATGCTTCAACCTTCAAATAACGTCAATACGCAGTGCGTACTACCTGGGTTCAATTGTCGAATTGAACCCGGGCGGGTTGAACCCGGGCGGGTTCAATTGTCAATTGAACCTGGGCATCAGCCAATGAAATTGCTTACATTTACACAGCTGTTTAAAGAGACACTGGCACATTTGAAAAATAGTGTGCCCTCAAGATTTTTCAAAATCGATATTTTTGCATGGTTGTAAGGCTTTTATATACAAAAGCCCTCACCCGAAATGATTAAGACCAAATCAGCTTCCTTATGGGTAAACAGAACGATTTTATAATTTAACGTCACCGGCGACGTTAAATTCAGCAGACGACGAAGATGGCGTTTAACACAAGAACATGCACGCCGTATCCATGTTTCCCACGCTATGCACACTGTTTGATCGGTCTATAACCTTTGTGGTTTTAATATCAGTGAGTACGAGTCAAAAATATTCATGTAATATACACATTTGTTGATCAAAGTTATGAAAAACTTAAAAGTTGGCCTACAAATTACCTGGATGTCTTTATCCTCATATCAATGTCCCTTTCTGTTTTGGGGTATGTTATTTTTATGTGTAAAATATATCTCTGTTCTTCCAATGGCCTAGACTATCATTTGAGAGCAAATTGAAGAAATTTCATATTTTGTGAAAATGTGCCAGTGCCGCTTTAAGAATAGTCTTTCAAGTAATAGGTAAGACATGGGCGTCCTCATTGAAGGTTTGTTCCCCTTTGTTCACAGTGAAGTCAGGAATATTTTTGGTGCAGCAGTACATGTGGGATGTAAGGAAGTTGAAAATTTCCTCATAGGTCAATGTCAGGAAACTATGGATTGGGTTGGCTAGCAGGTGGTACCCAGTGTTTATAACTTGCATCATCCCTGGCAAGAAATGACATCCCATTTTTGTGATCAAGTTATCATGTGTAGATTGAATT
>JAMKCH010021819.1:0-42663 GCA_023653785.1 Ophioderma brevispina | reverse complement strand
CATACCTGGTTTAAACCGCAAAAACTATGTAAATGTCTAAGGGCGTCCATGCAAAAGCATTTTTAGTGTTATTATACATGTCCTAAATTAAGTACAATCTTTACCTTAACTAACATAGTCACCATGTTCTTGCATTAATTTTATTTGGTCCCACAAGAATACACAAAAAGAGTTTAAAGTTGTAAAAATGAAAAAAATTAAAGAGTACACTGGTTGCAACGTTCTTCGTCAAAACATGCAAAGTTCTGCAAGTTCTATATGATGCGAGTACTTGCTCCCCCTTTTTTTTATTTTTCAATTTATCCTAAAATTATTCACTTTTTGATTTATTGATTTATTTACTATTTAGTTTTGAAATATGTATTTATACCTGTAGATCAATTTTTAAGGTACACGTTGAGTTTTCAGTCCGATTTTCCCCCACTAAGGTTATTCCCAGAGTGACGTATGGTACTAGATAAAACTGTATAAATATCATATCGTCGCCCATCATCACATACTGTCCGTATTTTACAACAACGTTTTTCCAGAATCGCAATTCAAAATCACCGCGACATTCATGTCCTATAGCGGTAAACGAAGCATTAAAACAATCTACACTATACTGTTTTTGAAGAAACATTTAAGGGCCAATATAAACCAGAACTCCACTGAATACTGCAATTATATTTTCTTATTAGGCTACAAAGTATCAGTCTGTATGTGAAATCACAAATAATGGATATTCAAATAACGACGCATATTACACACATACAGTTACACCGTTGTTTTTTTCAATGTACGTACAATAGATCACAGTGAAAAGCTTGTTTACGAATAACGATGGAAAATAACGTGTCAAAAAGAGTCTGTATAAATCATCTTTTAATTTTGGATCGGCTAAATACGACGCTATAAATCAACACGTGTAAATAAAGGAGATTTTTCCATACGAACAGTATGTGATAACCGGATATGAGGATTTTGAGAAAATGACAAAATTCTGTAATTATAAACTACTTCAGTAGACATTTCACATTTTGAAACTTTGTGGATGCAAGGACTCGATTATTCAGTAAATAGGCGATTTCGCAAACTCAAAAATGTGAAATACGAACAGTATGTGATGCGGGCGACGATATTATGTAATAAAAAAGGCCATAAGTTGTTTTGACTGTACTTTCACCTCACTTGTTCTGTAATTTTTATCCTGACTTCTACAAAGCACGCCCGTATTCATGTTTCCCATGCCTCCTGTTTGAGTGGTCTGTTTTTTTTTTTTTTGTGGTTTTAATATCAAATGAGTACGAGTCTATTATATTCCATGTAATATACACATTTGTTGATAAATGTATGAAAACTAAGTTAGCCTACAAATACCTGACTGTCTTTACCTCTGTATTAAGGTCCATATCTGTTTTGAGGATGTTATGGCCTGAGTATCATTTGAGAGCAATTGAAAGAAATTTCATATTTTTGGTGAAAAGGGTCAGTGCCGCTTTAATTGAAATATATTTCTCATATTTAGAATATACACTTTCTGTCAGTGGCCTTGGTGTTATTTTGTTATTCAAATCAAAGTCCTAGAGAACATAATTCGGGGGGGGGGGTTGTTGTCAATTCGTTTGTCGTGAGACATTTTGGTATTCTTTTCACATAAAAAGAAATGCTAGGACAAAGTGTTTTTCTCTCTCTCTACTTTCTCTTAATTCACATGATAGGCCCACTGTGAATTTAATCTCCATCACTATGCATCAGCAACGATGTCGCCATTTCTTATCGTCTCCTGCACGGAGCGTTTATGAAGCCCCTTTTCCTTTCACTTGCCGTGGCCAAATCTACGCAATGACAACCTTCCCCTCGTCTTGGTCAAGCCGATTCGCTTGATTTTTTTTCCATCGAAGATGTATAAAAATCGGAGAGATAAAGCCACTACATTGCAAGTCCCTAGCATATGTGTAGCAGCAAATTATTGGCAGAATATCACAGTTCATGCACAGAGTTGGGTGTTGTCTCATGTAGGCAGTCAAAGTCCTCTGGTTCCAATTATATTAAGAATTAGAAGTACATGGTATATGCCTAGCTACACTAGGAACGTTTTATTTCCTGTCCTAACACTAGAAACAAAACTTATTGATTGGATGACAGCGCATCCATCACAGTGGATAACCTCTCAGTTCATTGACCGTAATGGGATGAATTACCATGGTTTTTAGAGTACCATTATGTGTACATGCCCAGTAGCACACACTATGAGTTACAATAGGCTCATCAACCAAGTGCACAGTTTTCAGTTTTGGGTTGTACTTGTACATGCATTGACATTAACTGATCTTGTGTATTCTAGGTACATATTTATTCAAAACACTCAGGGTGTGTTTCTAAATACACTTGTGATTGACAGCTATTGAACTGTGCGCACAGGAGTTGATACTTCATTTCCTCATAGTGTCCAAGCATTGTTTTAAAACTTGTTTCCTGTAAGTTTGAATTTGTACATCTCGTGCAATGGACTGTGTTAAAATATTTAGAATTATTTGATTGCTAATCCACAATCATAACAGGGAGGCACTCACCTATGAAATGGATTGGCTGTTTATAAAGGCTGATTTCCAAACCAGTGGTATTTTAAAACTAAAGGTTGATGCATGCTTATGTTTTGATGCTTGATGCTTGATGCTTGATGAATAAACTCCTAGAAGCTTTCACTTGTCCAAGGAGATGGGTGCATCACGATGTCATTGTGTAGGTGCGAAGAAGAAAAATGTGCAGTACAAACAATCCCACAAACCACTTATAGTTGCTGGTGAGTAGCAGTTGGTTGCATCACCCTCACCGCTGGGAGGGCCACTGAAATGGAATGTTGCAAACTGATGGCGCGTACTCCTTCCGCGGGTCTGTTTCCAATTTGATGGTGGCATGAAGAATGAAAATTAGATGAGTCTCTGAAACTTGAAATGGGTGGGATAACTAAGGTGGTGACTTGATCTGCCTGGTAGTGGGTGAAGGTTTAACACAGGGTGAAAATTGACATTCACTAGTTGTTGTGTATCTTGTAAGTACATGGTACTTGTTTAATATTCTCCGCGGTAGCTAGTTTGTGTCAGGTTGGCTGATGAAAGTTAGAGACTGGTAACACTTGCTTTCCTGTCATACACACCACAAATATCGCGGACAAGCCTGCCGCTGCCTGCCTCCCGTAATCGATGTTTTTCACTGTATATGCGACTCCACGCATCTGCTCGCAATACTCTAGTTGAAGGGCGAACTATGCTTGGTATGCCTTTAACTTGATGTTTTGTGAGCAGGTCCAAGGTTCGTCTGAATCCCTAGAGTGCTACAGCTTTGGATTTATATTGGTGTATGTTTTTCCACAACAGGTCACTGGAAATGGTGACTCCAAGAATTTATGGCTGCCGGATAATATATACTGGGGTTATCACTCTCTAATATACAACGAGGGTTCATATTGATCTCAAATATTTACACTACCATATTTAATTACTAACATCCTCGCTAAGCGATGGTGTCTTTTTAAAAGAATCTATCTTGTTATTTTTTATTGTCACCACTGGAAACTGTTGAACTTCATAGCCTAACACCATGGCTTTAGTATCGTAATCAAAACGCGGAGGCGAATCCCACAAACCAGCGATGCCAAGTGCAGGGCTCGGTCTTCATTGTTATTCGGTAACACAATGATAAAAAGACGAGTGCCGCATGCATGTGCAGACGAATTTTCCTTGTTTGCAAATCGTCTGACGCTTGGTTAGTCTGAAAACTTTATGGTGATTGGGAGAAAATTTTAAGGGGTGGGGTTGTTTTTCCATATCTAGGACGAAATGAATCATTCAAGCGATAATTACGAATCAAAGACGAGAGAAAGACATAATATTACTGGAGATAGATTTATTCACGAAGCGAAAAGCGGTTACATGCACCACCAAAACAAGCCGTACTTGACAATGCGGTGATGTTCTACTGTTGCTCAATTTTCCGTAGTGATCGGGCCATCAAGTGGTATTTTAAAATGCCAGACCGAACAAGATGGCCAGGCTCGCCTAACTGGGAGCGATTTCGTGGGACTGGAGAGTTAGCGGTAGTCATAGTAAGCGGGCGTGCCGTGATTCGTGCCATATATGGAAGGTTATGAAATAGGTTCTGAAACCATTTTATTTACGCGTTTTGAATGGGCCCCGGCCTCCGGGGGGGGGGGGGGGGGTCACACAAACTCTTGGAGGTGACGCGCATGTAAGGCTTTAAGATCCCTATTTCAGCATCGCTGTCACCCAAAGTCCCCATTGAAAAAGTTCACCCAAGGACCCCATATTTTTTAAATTTTACCAAACTGTCACCCAAAGGCCCCCATTTTTGGGTTAATAAAAAAATTTTGAAAAATTTCACTCAAAGACCCCTATTTTTTAAATTTTTTACAAAATTTCTAAAAAGACCTCGTTTTGGAGTGAAATTCTTTTGGTTGGTGCATTTTGGCTGTCTCTCAACAAAGACCCCTATTTTTTAGACCTCTGTGTCACTGAATGCCCCTGGGTTTCGAAGCGCCATCCTTACACACATATCCATTTCATATGTGATTCCCCCCCCCCCCGGGCCGGCCTAAGCCCTGGGGTGAGGTGGGAGGGGGGGGGGGGGGGTTGAATGGGCACCGGGGCTATGCCAAGTTTTATATTCCAGGTAAGAGTCATGGGCTAAGTTAAGTTCGCGAGGAAGGGGGGTGCAGTCAAACACAATGATTATCTACGGGTGTGATGTTTCCCTCGAAAAGGAACATAGCAGAGCGTCTTGCAAGAAGACTAGCAAATGAGGCACGACGTCGCCGACAAAAATTCTACGTAGAATAAAATATACCATTGAAATTGCATTATTTTTTAGGAAATCCAAAATAACAGTTGTCAAGTCTTTAATGCGCTCATGTGCAGGTGTCACTTGAAAAATGTAAACATTGACAAAACTCTGTGTGAATTTGACAGCTGATCATGATTAATTTGCCTTATTATCGGGACGATGGAGGAAGTCGGGCTAATAAATGACCATACTCAATATTTGAGTTGTTCTAAAAACATCCCTGTCATTTTGAGCTCGGCTTGCCCGTGCTTATGCCAAATGACGTAAATGTCGCTCGTCGAGATTTCAGAAAAAAAGTAATACCACCTCAGTCATATTTTGAATTTGTTCTATACAGTATTGTGCCGGTAGGGCATAGACGTGACTATCATTCAACAATCATTTCATCAAAGTTTTGATTTAATTTTAGGTTTTCTACAGTCCCTTATAGTCCTGCGTCTTGGACACGATATGGCAATAGCGCCCTTTCACATAGAGACTACGCCTCGCCTCGCTCAGCCTCAGGCTTCATGCGTCTGACACACGCCTTCCGCAATTCTGTCGCATTTGGTGCACACTTAAAAATAGGTAGTCAAATTTGACCCTGAGACCGGTCAACATTACCACCAACCACGATGTAGTTAATTTTTGAATACTATTGAAGTCATTTTGTACAATTGGTTAGTAAAGTTATTGAATGTAACAGGTTGATATATGACTACAAAGTTAGTACAATGACTTCAAAGGAGAAGAAATTGGCCTAAATTGTAGGTGGTGTAAATTGCAATTAGAAATAAAATGATCATATGTTACCCTGCATTCGACTCTAGTTTAGATAGAGAGCGTGATTAGAGTTAGAACGGATATTCAGGACTGCCAATGTGATAACATTTTTAAGTTGTTATAGTAAGGCGGAATTAGAAAATCTCTTGTTCAAAAAAACTTCCGCCAAGCAAATTTGTTCTAATTCATCTCAGAATTGTTGCACAATCATGTACGCTCTATTGAAGTAAAGGTAAAATTCTATGATTTTGCTCTCTAAAGAGGAGTCATGCACACAGTGGAGAGTATCATTTTTAACCTCCCATCGAGAGTCTGTAAATTTGTTTATTTCTTAACCCGAGAGTAATCTGCCAGGTGGGGAGGAAAAGGCCATTCTTAATGAAATGTGTCCACTGTTGTAACAAAGAGACCCTTAACCATTTCTAAACAATTGCACGGTTTTCTTGATCAATGTAGATATAAGTACGTCACAACCAGTTGTATTAAATATATTATTTCCAGCTCGATCTGGTCTGCGCTGATAGTAATGCCACAATTTGTCACGATATGTCCTGGCGAAGTTGGCTTCGCCGGTGGCACCACAATTCCTACTATATACTCACCAACCAACCGTCATTCCTGTGGACCTTTGTAAGATTTTGGAAGAACCTAGAAACTTTTATTGTTGAATGACAGTTCTTTGAGCATGGTATTTGACAGGGCTCAACAGTTCAAGGTCAACAAGGTATGCCCTCTCTCATTCTGATATTCAAGAAAAATGATTTTTTCCAAGTCTCCTTTGTTGCTCTTGAAAATTGGTTCCAGAGAGTTTCTTCTCATGATAATATTCTCAGATTGAAAAAATAAAAAGTCTTCTACGGCATTAAAACTCTTCCGCTCGTTTCAAGGATTTCCGAGATCAAATTTCCAAACTTTCCATTATTGCCTCCTTTGTTATTTATCATGCTAAAGATGAAAGGTCCTGGGATCAGTGCAATTTGCTCCATACTTAATCTGTCCCGTTCTTAAATTTTTAATATTTGTAACTATGTGTTTTTATATATCTTATGTATTGTGTGCCCCTGAATGGCCCGTAATGGGGCCTGTCCTGGGTTTATTGTTCTCCTTTATTGTTGGACGACTTTTGAATGTTTATGTTTGATTAATAAAGTAGATTGAGGAGACCGTCTCGGGGGTCGATTTTGACTACCTATTTATAAATGTATGGGCACAATTTTTGAGGCGTCTTGTTAACGAAGACCAACCTTGACATAAAGGGAGTGCATCAAAGTTCTTGAGTTCTTATTTTCCCCAATTAGTTTTGCAAGTTTCTTATTCCCAATTAATATTGCAATTTTGATTAATTTAAATGCAAATGAAGGATAATCCACTAAATACCAAAAGATATGAATATTATGTCAATAGAAAAAGAACTCATAACCTAATGCATAATTAAAAATTCCCCCTATTCCACTGTAGAATTAATGCGACCTTAATTTCGACTATAGGGGGAAAAAACGCTATTCATATGTACTTATTAATACGTTAGGGGGAGAACAACTCTTCCCCCTAACGTCACGTATTGCTTGCAGTTTATTCCGTAAAAGGATAATCATTTGATGCAAGTTACTTTATTACTAGAATACACAACATATGAATATTAATTAATTTGAATAACTATAAGAGCGCATTATAACCTAGTGAACGATTCAATTTTCCTCCTAATGGTTATTATTAGTAAGTAGTAGTAGTAGTAAAAGGTAAGTAGTAGTAAATATTAGTAGTAGTAGTATGAGTGAGAAGTAAGGGGGTAGTAGTAGTATAGTAGTATTAGTATAGTAGTAAGTAGTAGTAGTAGTAGTATTAGTTAGTAGTAGTAGTAGTAGTATAAGTAGTAGTAGTCAATTTTATATTATTATTAATATATTCATTATCATAAGGAAGGGGTCTTCAACCTTTTTTAAACACGGTTTAGATTAAGTCAGGCACTCGTTCCCATGACAAATATCTTCGGTCCCGCCTTATTCCTATCCCCTTAATTAAGCTTGCGAGATCAAATGAATTCGATACCGACTGATTGGGAACCTCCGCCATTTGAATCGATAACCCATCAAGGAAAAATAGCAATTAAAAACAAGACACACAAAACATCTTTTATGCTTAATATTTCATTTCAGGATCGAGCATATGTCGACCCTTTACTGGAATTCCTGCTTAGATGTCTCTGCTCTATGAGAACAGCGTTGGTGGGTGTGGATGAAAAGGGGGGAACGTGGCGCATCCAATATTTTACCGTCATTGATGATCTTGTTAAACAAACGACGTCTTCAACCACGTAATCGTGTTTTTGCCAATCGGTTTTTTTTTTGGAGCGGAGAAAGGAAATGGAGTTTTTGACATTTTAGGGCATTCGGGGAAGTCCAGAGCTATACAATTGTAAAGCAAGACAACGCCTCAATTTGACAAAGACCAGGCCATCACTAGATATTCCAAATACTGGAATCAAATGTGCGCGGACAATAAGACAATTGACGAAATGAGTCATAAACCGTGAGGTCGAGCATTATCAGAAAACGAAGCACGTGTAACCTCCTCGAGAAACTGGCAATCATATAGGGGCTTTACACGCGATTTCGTTTACAATTACCTTCCAGGCCTTGTCGTAATTGTGGAATGGTATTGGTCATTTGCTAGTAATTTCGCGTCCAGGCTTCTAATTAGACATCAGAGCAATTGTTGAAACGGCGATTCCCCCGGGCGATGGCCTCAACAGATGTAGGCCGCGACAAATGTCGGGAGAGATACAATTTTTTATCTGAAAGCTGTAGTGAGCGGTCTGTAGTTAGCGTGTCATGACGCGGCTAAACTTACTCCTACTTCACGGCTGTATTGGCGAAATGGGGAGCTCACTACTGAAAGAGCGCGGGAAGTATTGAAAATTGTCGAATGCCATTCCATTTATGGTGGGCACCACCATTATATTCAGCGCTAAGAGAGGCATCACGCTTACTCTCGAGATCACTGCATACGTATCCCAAAGCATGATAGATTGGTTTTTGTTTGTCCTGTCTGACGGAGATCCTGGAGATCGCGGCAATATAGACAGCAGTCAAATCGCAGCTCAGGATGCAAGTGTCACCATAGTGAGTTTGCTACATTGCAATCATCGCATGTTGAACCACGGCGACTGTCTAGCGCTTGCTAAATGAGGCTGGAGAAAGGGGCTAATTTCCTGTTCCGCTTGAGCTCTAAGAATACCAACAAAACTTGTCACTAGGGCAATTTTCAATCAAAACGGATGGGCAATTGATAATCAACTAACACGAGACGAAGCTTTTTTTGCATGTAAATCTCTCTGACCATTGAAAGATGCCTGCAGTCTGGCGCGGAAAACTGTTCTGTTGGCCAGGTCATTGGACGATTTGCTGTTGTCTGTCGATCTCGTATTTAACATCAACCAAACGAATTCTTAGTCTAGCATAAAAGCGCCCTGAACAGGTGGGTGGGACCTGCTATGCAAAACAGCTTGCAGCAGTCCTTCATCTCGCCATGCACAGATTTTCGGCGAGACGGTGATATCCAGACTTTGAGGAGCTAAAGATGACATTGATAAATCCGGTATGGAATTGAAGGAGCCACCGCTCCGAGTTTTACAACAATCTGTCCACGGTACAGATTACGATGTCACCCAGTTGATTGCCAAAGGGCGACATGAAGGCCATTGTAGACAAAGCGTCCTGTTGTAGCGAGGCTTCGGATCACCAACGACGAATGGACCACATTTACACTTTTACGAGAATGACTCAGAATGGCATTTTGGAAGAAGTACGATCTCGACCTCAGTATTAGGGAACCAAATGCCAGAACCTCTGGACACCAGCGGTCTGTTGTTGGACAAAGTTTCAACAGCGAATGCTTTCGCCTGAGGAATTCATGGGGAGGACAAGTGGGCAGATATGGGGTCTTCAGAGTTGAAAAAACGCCGAAGAGTACTTGGTCTAGAGTCTAGAGTTTTTGATTGTGTACTGGACATTTTGGACGATTTGAAGCCAGAGAGAAAAAGATTATTATGATAATGCAAGGATCAGAAGTCGCTGAGAAACTTTATAAAGTCTCTGAAAGGTCTACAAGTTTAGCAACATGCACGTGCCTTTGTTGCGGATGTGTAACTTCACAGGTTACGAATTCAGCGGCCGGCATCTTTGTCGCGGGCAAGCGGTCCAAAATGACTTCGCAGGAATTCTGTGTAAGGATGCAGATGGTAATATAGTAGAACCTGAACCGTATCTGACCTCCCATAGAAGATAAACATGTCGCGAAAACATGATCAGCTAACCCACTCTTAGGTGTCGAATTTCATTTATATCTCAGCAAAACCAAAGAGTAGCCCGTATACGACCCTCGTTCGACCTTTGCTGAATATTCATCGCAGTACACACACAATATCTCACTCATAAAGTGGAAATGGTGCAGAGAAGATCAGAGTCTTGTACTGTTGACTATTAAAAGTAAATCCAAAGGATTGCATACCGAAATGCTTGGCAAGCTGGGCTGGGAGTCTCTTCAACAAGAAGGCAATCCAGACTTCTCATCATCTTCATAATTTTTTTTTAACCGTTTACTCTCCTACCTGTGGGAATCCCGCCACCCCACGTGGTGTCACGCGGCACGGTAACTCCTCCAATCTTTTGCCTCTTTCTATGCCTCAACAAGACTGCTATAACATTCCGCTCTTAGTTCAGGACAATTAAAGACTGAAACTCGCTTCCTGGCAATACTTATAGCAACCTATATTTGAACCATACAATTCAAGCAAGCAATCAATAACTACCTGAACACACAGCAAGACTAACCTACTACGATCTGCGCACATCCCCTGACCGACACAATTGGACAACCCTGTGAGGTGTTGGCCAGTATTACTGAGAAAGGATGCATTTACAAATATCTTTAATTGGTAAAATTGTTGAAATAGAAACGTGGTAATTTTGGGACACAACAAAAAAAATAAGTCATGGTAAAGATTGACTGATTGATAGTGCCTTTAAGCTCAGACTAGATTGACTACGCTTAAGCGCCTGGCCATTAAAGCTAAAACTAGCATAGCCAGCCCTCAGGCCCTAGTGGCCCGAGACCCAGGGCGAGCTATAGCCTATAGCCCGGGCTAGGCGTAAATATTTTACTACCATTCTCCTTTACCTTGCCATATTCACTGGTCACTGCTGAAACTGTGGTCCGAAGAAACTCCCATGATTGGGAATTCCAAGTAGAACCTGCTGAAAATAATCTTTTGCCGTCAATTATTTTTACAGTAGATGTGAGCTATTTTCAATAATCTCCCTGTATTGTCCACTTATTTAAAACCCTAAAAGGCGGTGGGTGGGGGCGAATCCGTCCCCCATTTCGCGCCATTTTTTGTCGTATCTCACCTATTTGTTATTTTTTCATGACACGAAAAACTAACGACTTTCCTTTGAAGCCTTGCGCTCGATTTTTTTTTTTAAGACCTTTTGAACAGAATCGGGCCTACGGTTATGACGCGGCCCTACGTAATCGCGCACTGTCGTGCGAAGCCCAGCTCTTTCCCATTGAACATTACACGGACAAGCCGAAATCGATTTTTGTTTGTAATAAGGATGCAGGTTTACACTATGTTTTTCTTATTTATTTATTTATTTGTAGTAAGAGGCTGTGTTCGCCATACTTTGACACACATCATGTCCCAAAAACAAACTTTTGCTGGAACAAATGGCGAAAAACCATGAATTTTGCGATCTTTTTAAATATTTTTTGCATTTTTGCATGACGTCATGTTTGACATCACGTACGTCATACAAGGTATGTTGGTACTTTTTTGGTGTCATTGGACTCGAGCGAAGCCATAGCTATCCATTGGTAACCACACATATGAATGTTTCAACAATCCGTTTCCGAGATACTAGGGGGGCTCATTAAATTCATTGTTCATGCTAATTCTGAATGTGCCAGGAAAATGAACATTTTTTTACCTTTTTGAAGCAGAAATTTGACAGATAGTAATTTTTGAACGGCCGCCTTGAGTCGCCGTTAGTTCTCAAAGGATTAACTTGAGATTAGGAGGGCGAACTGATGATTTTGGCAAACTTCACTTGATTTGGAGTGGCAATGTGCCTATACGATGCCGATGGTGTTTGTGCGTGTGTGTGTGTTTCTTTCTGTCCCTTTTTTCCCATTTGCTTGATTTTATTTTTGCTGGTGTAATGTGCGTTGTTTGTTGCTCTCTCTCTCTCTCTCTGTATGTGCTTTTGGGGTTTTTTTTACATAAATTAATCCATATTTTTCTGGTTGCACACCACCAAATAATTGCCATTGGTTTATGTACAAAATGGCCCTAATTAAACTCAATTTCTCATAACGAAGCGACTCCGTCGCTTAAATTATGCATTACCTTGGACTGATAGACCTCTGCATCCCATTCAGCAAGAAGAATCCATAAGTTGACCACGGGTTTTTCGAGGTACTGAAGCATATGAAGACAACCATGACAACGATGAGTTCCAATCCCTCTGAAAACTGTGGCTCTAATCAAATTATTCCTATGGGATGGGTGAAAATTAGTACTGTAATTACTCAGTAGTAAGCTCACACCTTTCTGTCTTGATATTATGCTGATTTATTGTATCTTTAAAGATATTTCTAACACAAATATGGCCCAGGAAGTTCCGTTTCTACTATTTTTGGGTAATTTTGAACTAGACCTGTCACTTTTGTTTACCTTTTTCCAAAAACATTTTCGGCCAGAGGTTGCAAGACCAGATCTATTTAGTGGTGTGGAATCTACATATTATCTTAATGACATAGTAGGTCGGTAGGTGCCAAAAGTAAAACAATGTAAAAAACGTGGAAAATTGAAATTGCCTAAATTGTTAAATGTTCAACCTGTGTCCTGCGCCTACTGAAAAAAAATGGTCCGATGAGCAGCGCCTTCATGCTGCAAATGCAAGCCAACTCAGATGCCTTTCTTTAACCATTTGAACCCTGGCCAGTTGTGTATACTTGTAACATATAAGTCGTGGCTTTAGAGACGGCCTTTCAAATGTTTGCGGGTGATTTGGAAAGCCATCTAAAACACCCTCAAGGACTATAGGCTTGTTCATGCTAATTCTGAATGTGCCCAGGAAAATAAACATTTTTACCTTTTTGACGCAGAAATTGACAGAGTCGCTTCGTCGTTAGTTCAGCAAAGGATTCAACTCGAGATTAGGGATGGCGCAATTGATGATGTTGGCAAAAAATTCACTTGATTTGGATGAACAGTGTCGTATACGAATGCACAGGTGTGTGTGTTTGTGTGTGTTTTCTTTCTGTCACTTTTTCCCACTTGCTTGATTTTATTTTGCTGGTGTAAGGTACGTTGAGTGTGCGTGTGTGGGTTGTGTGTGGCTGGTATGGGTGTGTGTTGTGGTGTGTTTGTCGTGCGTGTGGGTGTGGGTTGCTTTTTTTGGGTTCTTTACAGAATTAATCAATATATTTCTATTATCTTATTGGACGAGTAGGTCGGTCGTGCAAAAAGTAAAACAAAAAAAGTAAATAAAAACGTGGAAAATTGAAATTGCCTAATTTGTTTAAAATAAACTGTGTTCGTGGGCCTATTGAAAAATTGGTCCGATGGAAGCGCCTTCATGCTGCGAATGCAAGCCCAACTCAGAGACTTCTTTAACCTCTGCCCTCAGCTTTGGACCTGCCAGTTGGTATACGTGGTAACTATAAGTCAGTGGGCTTTAGAGACGCCTTTCAATGTTTGCGGGTGATTTGGAAAGCCATCGAAAAACACCACAAGGACTAAGGCTTGTTTCGACTCATTAAATGTAGGCTTCATGCTAATTCTGACTTGAGTCGCCGTTAGTTCTCAAGGATTAACATTACATATAATATTTATGTGGGGTCGTTGTTTTTGGTCGTTTGGGGTCGTTTTTGTCGCGGATCTCCGTAATGTAGGGCAATTTCGGTCGGTGAAATGGTACGTACACATTACTGTCATGCGGGTGTTTGACCCCTAGAAATTTTCGGGTAATTTTTAGTTTAAAGATTTTGTAAAAAAAATGCTGTTTTTGTAAAAATTGTGTGTTTTATTGAAATGGAAAGTTTGGGGTTGTTTACTGGATGTAAAGGTTATGTACGTGCTCAGCTATCACGTTTTAAAGATGTATCGGAAAAATGCGCTTTCGAGAGCGGATTTTTGTTTTAATCGCGTATATTTGTAGTTGAAAAAAAATGTTGCTGTCAAAAAAGGAAATCAAGTGGACGGTTGAGCGAGTTGTAACGTAGGGTACGTGGGTAAGTACACGGTGATCGGGAGTTACCTGGAAGAGGCTTTTGACGAATTAAACGATGATCTCATTGTTGCAGAGCCACGAGTCGAACCTCACTCTAATTTGTGTGGCATGTCCCCCATTGATTATGTGTATTTTTAGTGAAATATTGTGTATATGCGAGATATCTCTCAATACCTCTTCTCGAGAGAAGAGCGGCAAAGTTATTAGTGTTACATTGAAAAAATACCCAGAATGCGTTGCGGCAACACTAGCGAAATGTTACATAGCTAATTGGACGACTGATGTGGTCGGTCTACCCTAATGGCTCTATCGATTGATTTTCGTTAAAGTAGGACCCGTCGGTCAGGGTCCGAATTCCACTTGCGTCTTATTTTTTTTTTTGGGGGGGGGGGGTTATTTTTTGTTTAATTGTATTTTTAGAATGTTTATTGTTTGGGTGTAAGGAGGACGGTTTTTTCCGCTATGACTATTCACAAAAATCATACATAGGCCTAAAGCATACCAAAGAATAACACAAAATAAAAATGAAAAAATAACAAATGGAACGAAATAAAGAAAGATCAGTACAAAATAAAAGTAAAAAAAAAAATAAAGAAAACGAAAATTAATAATAAACGGATGAGAAATAATAACAAAATAATTTTTAAAACTAAAAACAAATAAATCCTGTACACTATTTTAGAATATCATTAAAATAAATCGTTAAATAAAAAAAAAATATTAAGTAATAACATAATAAAAGATTTTATTAGCGCCTTCCCCCAAAAAGGAATAGGAAATATTTTAAAAGAATAATTAATATATAAAATAAATGAACTAAAGTAAATGTTTAAAAAAAAAATCAGTACAAAATAAAAATAAAGAAAAAAAACAAAAAAACACAATAAAAAATAAGAAGCCAAATGGTTAAGAAACTAAAATAAACAAATAATAATTAAATAAACCAAAATCAAGATGACTAAGTAAAATAAAACAAAATACTGACACACAAATTATAATTACACAATTAAAAACAAAATAAATTTGAAATAAATACATATACATTATAAACTATACACACCTCCCTTGGACACTGTGTGCCCAAATTTTTAACAACACATGAAACAACAGTAGCAGGTATGCGTGGCGACGAAAAGAAGCCCATAACATCCCATTAAGGAAATATGCCATCTGTCTACAGAATAGATAAACGGACAAAATACAGTGGGAAATGAGAATAAATTCACGAAAGATAGGAGGAAAGATTTTCACAAATTTAAAAATGGAAATAAATACACAAATAAACAAAGGTAAAAAAGCACTAAATAAGTAAAATAAAAAAACTAAATAATAAATAAGAATTGAAAACAATATACAATTACAAAATTTAAAAAAAAAACAAATAAACAACTATGAATAAAAATATACATTATAAATTAAAAATCAAAAATAAAGAAGATGAAATAAATAAAAAAAAACGAAAGGAAACTGTTCGCGAATGAAATTAATATTGTAAACCCCATGGCGTCATATTCTCAAGCAAGTGTCAAGAAAAACTTACCAGCTTCAATTCCTGTGGACATCCATTTCGCCTTTATCAAACCCGCAAGTGTGTGTATAATCAGACCAAACTAGGGGCCACCACAAACAGCTACAACGGCACCACTGTAGAATTCTCTTTACCAGCACAATTTTTTCAAGAGTTCGTCTCTTGGCATCTGGAACACCCCTACCCGCTTTACTGGGTTCAGCTCAGTTAACCTGGAGATTTTCTGTAGACAGCTTGAACACAGTCGAGAGTACTCAGACCGGATAGTGAGTCTTAAATGAAACTCTAAACGAACCTTCAATGATTTGGAACATGTTGTGTGAAACATGTTAGAATGCCATTCTTAACGATATTTGTATCAAATTTCGGCTAAATAGGAGTATTTTGAAAAATTAATGTTGACCCTTTGACCAGTAATGACCTTGATGACCCAATCACATTAATGACTCTGCTTTGACGTATTGAATTTTAACATGGGCATTCTATGAAAGATAGCACCGATGTTTGTGTGCACCTTGCAATTGCAGAAGGTGACTTGCCAGTTGGTCTAATCCAACTTGGTCTAATTGCCATTTTGGCTACTCCAATGGTCTATTACCATTAGTCAAATAACCAGTTAGGCTAAAAACCATTAGTCTAATAGCCATGTAGTCTAATATTCATCTGGTCTAAATCTCATATCGTCTATTATCCATATCGTCTATAACCGACGTGGTCTAATGGCCAATTGGTTAATATCATCAGGTCTAATATTCATTTTGTCTAATATCCATTTGGTTTCATACCCAATTGGCCTAATATCCATTTGGGCTAATATCCATCTGGTCTAATATCATTTGTTAAACTCATGGTCTTATACCCTTTTGGTCTAATATCCATTTGGTCTAATATTCATTAGTATAAGATCCATTTGGGCTAAGGTAAATCTGGTCCAAATGGGTATTAGACCCCCAAATAGAAGTGAACCAGGTGGACATCAGACCAAATGGATATTAGACCAAAGATATTAGACCAGATGGATATTAGACCAAATGAATATAGAACCAATTGGGATATATAGACCACAATGGATATTAGGACAAAAATGATATTAGACAGATGGATATTAGACAAATGGCGGATAGACAAATGGTTGTTGGGTTATGAGACGAAATGGTAGTTAGATCGAAGATGGGCATTGGAATTAGATGGGCATTGGACCAAAAATGGCTATTAGACATTTAGTTGTTAGAAAATGGATGTTAGACAATATGGGTTTAGACCAATTAAAGTTAGACCAAATGGGCTATTAGACCAATGGGATTAGACCAACTGGATTAGACCAAATGGCATAAAACCCTTGCGCCAGAACTCCCCCTTTCTTATTTTTTGACCGTTTTAAATTTTTACCACACAGTTAAAAGAAGTTGACCGACTGACCCAGAGGACCTTTGATCTACAATTGCAATAAGTAACTTTGTAGGGTGTCAAAAGTACACCACCACGAGGTCCGTGATCTACTATGTAATCGGTAGAAGAAGTAGTGATTGGAAAATGTATAACGTAATTTGATGTATTTGCGACTGGACCCATAAATGATGCGTCATATTATGACAAGTCGTAGATCGACCTTTTGTAGTGTTGATTCAAGTCCTCACAAGATGACAGTATGTTTTAGAATTTTTGCATGGTTAACGTTGGTGCACCCTGTGACCCTATTGTGACATTTGACACCAATCTGGTCATGTCAAAAGTTTGAGTGTACCAGTTTTGGTCAAATGGAATGTTGCATGTCTGAGAATTAGCATGAAGAGAGAAAAGAAAGAAAGAATAAGAATGAATGAATGAATGACAGGAATGGTGAAGAAGGAAGGAAGGAAGGGAATGAAAGGAATGGAAGAAGGAAGGAATGAAGGAAGGAATGAAGGAAGGAAATGAAGGAAGGAATGAAGGAAGGAATGAAGGAAGGAATGAAGGAAGGAATGAAGGAAGGAAAGTGAAGGAAGGAATAAGGATGGGAAGGATGGGAAGGAAGAGAAGGAAAGGAAGGAAGGAGGAAAGGGAAGGAAGGAAGGAGGAAGGAAGTTAGGAAGGAAGGAAGGAAGAGAAGGAAGGAAGGATGGATGGATGATGGATGGATGGATGGATGGATGGATGGAAGGAGGGGATGATGAGAAGGGATGGAAGGATGGATGGAAATGAAGGAAGGATGGATGGAAGGATGGATGGAAGGATTGATGGACGAAGGAGGGATGGATGGAAGGCCTGGATGGACTGGAAAGGATGGGAAAAGGGAGAGAAAGAGAGGAAAGGAAAAGACGAACAACCTTAGAGAAAGAAAGACACAGTCGAGTTCATCGACTGTGGAATTATCTTGGCCATCAATTCAAACATCTAACAACTTACAGGAAAATGTCGCTTCAATTCACCATAGGGGAGAAGAGTAGAGACCGTCTGGTGGTCTCCCCTGTTAAGATGAGTAGCGAAGCAACGTTAAAACTGCGAAGCGAGCAGCGAAACTAATCTCTTACAAACTCCAAACACTGTTTTCCATTAACATCATTTCTAAGTATACCCATATCATGACCTAGACCTCAGCGCGGCCTTTTTAAGGTCTGCCTTGACTAAGTGTCAGGAATGTGGAGGGTCTTCTTCCAGTGAAAAAAGTCCATCATTGCCTGATTGGGTGTAACAATTCTCCATTGCGAGTCCTATGTCTCCAGGAAACCCACAGAGGAATCAATAACCCCCGCCCAACCAAAACAGAATGGACCTTGCCACCGAGAGACCCCATCGACAATACGGAGAGTGCTATATTGTCGAGAACAGGTACCGAAAGTAAAGAACCTCAATGTCTGATGATAACAACATCGAACGTTCCTCACCATTGATGTGTTCGTCAAATTTTTAAGGTTACATCGTTACAAAACACCCTCCATCAGTAGACTTCGAGCACCCTCCAGCTCAACCCTGGGAAGTCCACCAAACCCCTCACTTCTTCATTGGCGACTTCAACAGCCATAGTACCCAATGGGGCTACAATGAAACTAACAAAGGTGGACAAGCTGTCGAAGAATGTTTAGACAGTCAACATCTAGTCTCCTTCACGACTCTAAGCTGCCGACATCATTCATAGTGCCCGCTGGGAAGAGAGGTTTACAACCTGGATCTAGTATGTAGCCAAACAAACACATCTCTAACCTTTGTAGCAAGATTGTTCTGGATCCTGTTCCACAAACTCAAAAGAGAAAAATAGGTAGAAACTCCCCTTCTTGGGTCAACGCTGCAGTAAAGACCAAACAAAGTGCCATTAGCGACGCTTTAACTAAGGAAAGCAGACTGGCAAAGGATTCACTGATGACCTTGATCAGAACGTGACGAGGATTGCCTCCAAAACCCCATAACTAGGACAAATTTGCCCAACTAGTGAACAAGACTGCACGGAGATTAATACCCAGAGGCTGTAGGCCGGAATATTATACCAGGCCTTTCCAAGGAGATGTGCAGAGATATCAAAGAGGAGTATATCCACCATGTTTGAAGCTGATCCTTTTGCGCTGAAACACTGCTAAACTGTGAGGAAAAAGTCTCGGGAGGATCTCCCAGGAAAAAAGATCAAAACTGGCACACTTGCATTGAATCCACCGATAGACCATTACAGCAGAAAAGCATGGTCTACATCCGAAAGCTTCCGAGGGGATCAACAGAACCTCCACAGCAGCCAAAGCCAACCAACCAAGTGCCCACCAACTGCTTTAAATGGCAAGGCGCAGGAACCCAGAAGATCAAACAACTAGACATAAGAGGTTAGTGGGGACCCTGGTTTCACTCGCCCCTTCAACATGGACGAATTGGAATCCGGTTATTGCTATAAACTTTCAACCAGGAAAACGCCGTAGGCCTGGACAACATCTCTACTGAGCAACTAAAGAATTTTGGCCCAGTAGCAAAGGAATTGCTTCTTGCGTTCTACAATTGCTGCCTTTTTCCCACAGTTTCCCAAAGATATGGAGGAAAGCAGGATGTTAATGGCACTCCTAAAGCATGGAAAGATCCATCCAATCCCAAAAAGACCTATATCACTCCTTAGGCATACCTACAAGCTTCTTTGAACCCGTATCCTGCTCAATCGCCTATTGCCACCACCTGTGCATAGAACGAACACCTCATACCAGAACAGGCAGGTTTCCGGCCAGGCAAAATATCAACAAAAGCCAAGTACTCAACCTAACTCAACACCTGAGGATGGTTTCGAGAAGGGGTATGTTGGGAACGGAGCTGGTTCGTCGACTCTCCGCAGCATTACGACATGTTAATCACAGATGCCTACTCCATATAAGATCCTGGAAAAATACCAAGGACATCCGCTTGACTGAGTTAATCAGTGGATTGTGGATAACAGGATGGTCTTGTTCAGCTAGGGAGCCAAAGAAGAGCCGATGGGCGTAGGCTCAAGGAAGGTCTACCACAGGGAGTGTGCTTGCACCTCTCCTAATGCTTTCAACATATATACCAACGACCAACATAGGCGCTGCAGGAACCCGTCGTTTTATTTATGCAGGCGATCTTGGAATTAGTGCTCAAGATGCCGAGTGCTTTACAGTTTTTGTTGAAGAGAGACTCTCCAAAGCTTTGGATGAACTCACTTCTTAGATGAGGGAGGGAAAAACAACCTACGTGCAAATCAATCTAAGACACAGGTGTGTGCTTTCCATCTCGCAACCATGGAGCCAAATGTCAGCTTAATACCGGGTCTGGAAACTCCCCTGGGAGCAACTGTGATAACCCTGTATACCTAGGAGTCACCGTGGAGCCGCACTCTCTCTTATAAGACACCACATTGAGAAGAAGGAAGACGAAGAGTAAAGTATGTTTCACGCAATAACACTTGACACAAACTCACTGGCACCGATGGGGTGCTCGCCCACTTACCCTAAGAGCGACGGCACTTGCCCTGTTTGCTACTCATGTGAGAGTATGCCTTGCCCTGTTGGGAAAGATCAACCATGCCAAGAAGCTTGATCCAGCTTTAAATACCTCCTTCCTGCGGCTGGAGCACAGGGGCCTCCGTCCAACACCAACGGACAACTTAAACATCCTAGCAGCAATTGCTCCACCAGACACCGTCGTAGCGTTAGCGAGCATGCCAGAGCGTAGCAGCCAAGTATCCAATGTGAAGCACCCGATGTCCGGGACGATACCTGCTGGCCAACCGCCTTAAGTTAGAGAGAGTTTCTTAAGCAAAAAGTCCAACCTCTTGAAACAGTCTCTAAGGAGGGTGGTAAAGAGAGTCGCCTTGTGCGAAAGAAAAGACTTGCCATCAACCAAGTAAATCTCTCGGTTTGCACCTGGTGAGCATCTCCCACTGGAGATGACTCCTCATGGGCTGAATGGCGATGCCTCAATAGATGAGACAAGAACTGGCCGATCTAAGGGTTCTTGCAGAAGTGGGGCTATCTGGAGCAGATCAGGATACTACCGTGGTGGGGGTCAGCGCCCAAAGACGGTGGAACACCTCCTTCGGCTGCCCACTGCTGGACAACAATGCACAAAAAGGAACCTTGCGGAAGTTCAGTGAAGCAGCCAGACGTTTTGTCCCATCTATGGCTGGATTATATTTGAGAACCACAGTGTTTGGACACGAAGACAGAAGAAGAATTCAACATACAAATTCCAGCCAAACATCAGTTATCAAACAAATGGCTCGCAGCGGGACCTATAAGGTTCTGTATACAGAAGCATCACAACCACCGCCAACATGAACCCAATGGCAACCTATAATTTACCAGCCCCCAGCAGTCCCAAAACTGCCCAACAAAACCGCGAAACCTGGAAGCGAGAACCGCGACATTCTAGTTGCAGTTTAAAATTAGTTGAATATTAAAAATCAAAAATGTTTTTTAGAAGTGGTAAAGCCAAACGTGTTTCTTTTATGCTTACATCCACGCGTAGCCATTAAATAATCTAGGCGGTATTGCGTGCTCAATAGCGATTTTATCCGTAACGGTGTAGTAACTATGGGGTGTGGGCGACCGCGAAAACGCTTTTCCATACTTCAATTTTGTTTATCTAGCAAGTATAATATTTATGCAGAAACTTATATTCCGTAATTTTGTTAGATAATTTAATCTTCATTTGTAAATATATACAAAAAAGTCGCAACAAAGTCAAGAGATTGGGTCATTTGGAGCCAATCGTGACCGTGAAGAGCAGAGCATCATTAGCAGTGGATTTATCTCATTGAGGGTAATGGAAAAAACACATTTAGCGGGGGTGCCCCTCATGAAAGGGGGGCGGAATCCAGGGGGGGAATTCATAATACAGGATGGCAAAATGAAAAATGCCTGGATTGCTGTAAATAAAAAGGTAACCAAAGTGTTCGTCTGTCACAAGGATAAAAATGGTATAGTTTGTTACTACTTACAAGGTATGCTTACGGAGATATAACCACAAAAAGTTGAAAACTAATCTCTTTCATCAAGCTTTCCCTGATTCACAGATTTAATTTTGGATTGTGTGTTTTTCATGTTACTGTGCACTCTGAGTTCTTAGGAAGATTTTGCGCCTTATAAGAACAATTATTATTAATTATTATTATTATTTATTATTATTTAAATATCGCTCACAATGTCAAAGGTCATCACCACAGGTTAAATCCTAATATTGGAATTTACCGATTTCTTTGACAAATGGTTTCAAATTGGTAGCCTTTCCACAGGGGGATTGACCAAAAAAGTAGTTGTATTCAGTGTAGTTGTTTATCGAGATAAGTGACACGGTCAAACCCCATTGACCTCTATTGATCTCCGAATTTTAAAATGAGGTTAGAGGGTGTGAATGTTCTTGGTGCACGTCTTGATGAAAGATGAATAAATTTGAGCCCCATTTTTCTATTGATCTCGAATTTTAAAATTATGTTAGAGGGTGAAATGTTCTTGTGCAGCTTATTGAAAGATGATAATTTGAGCATTTTAACAAATTCGGAGCAATATTTCAGATTAATCTTTGGTGATGACCTTTGACATTTGACCATTTTGTCTTATATCTCTCGAACCGTTACGTTATAGTATGGCAAACTATACTCGTTTTAATTCTTGTGACAAGGACACAAAAGCAACCAAGCATTTTTAATTTTTGACCAATACTTATGAACCCCACCCCCCCCTGGATTCCGCCAACACTTGCAGGAGACTCCCGTTAAATTTGTTCATAACCTTCATAGAAGAAAATCCAATGAGAAATGATGCTCTGCCTCCAACGGTCACGGAAATTGCTCCAACATGACCCAACTAAATAGGTAAGTATGCGAGATTTAGACTGTAATGTGTATGATGTGTCACATAGGAGCCTGTTGGGCAGGAGTCGTTGGGCGGATGCCCATGTATTATACACGAAATTCATCGCGGCACGCAGAGGAAGGAGGTAAAAGTGAGAAAGGTTGCACCTTCCAAAATGATTATATGTCATGGAAAAAGATACCAGCTAGTCATGATTCAAAATAATGATTAATTGTTATCACTAAACAATTATTTAAATTTTTAATTCATTTACCTTGACTATTGCATTTATTTTGTCCCTGACGTATACTGTGGCAAATGATAGTAATGCTCAAGTTATCTGCGGTGTAAAACATGACTAGTGTTCATAGAATCTATTTTAATGACAATAAATTTTTGCTGTATTAAATAGTAAACTAAAAACTAAATTAAAATTTCAACGTTTGCGATGAATCGGAGTTTTGTTTTTATGCAGTAAACATTTACTTGAAGTAAAAAAATAATGCCGGCTCCGGAATTTTAAAACACAGTTAGGAATTTCTATATGAAAGACTTCGATTTGAGATTAGCTAGAGCACGGGATTCACGAAAGGTACTTTACAACAATTTAAAAATAGGAATTGCAAAAAGAGTCGCAAAATGTGTTGTGGTTTGTAGGCAAATTAACTCTGCTGATGGCCACTTGTAATCCTTGAGCATTTTGAGATAAGGAAGTGGGTTATACAGGGGTAAAATTTGTCGAATGTTTTCATTCCACCAGGGTTGAAAGTATATTAGTATATAGGTGTTCGTCTGGTCCTAAGGATTTAAAGGTATCGTGTGCTTTATCTACAAAAACTTATGTACACTGTAAAAAATAACCGTGCAAATAATGGGAAATACTGTAAACAAGGTTACAGTATTTGACTGTATGTAATTGGGAAAAAAATACAGCAAAATACTGATAAATTTTAGTTCAAGATTCCAGGGCTTGTACTCAATTTTAAAAGTGAGCTTGTATTCAAATTATAATGAAACAATAACTCATTTAAAAAAAACCCAAAAAAGATAAAAATATTTAAATATTAAATATAAAGGAAGAAAATACTGTTAAATTTTGCCGGGAAATCCTTAGCAAAACCATTCTCCCCACAAAACCAAGTTAAAATACAGCTTTTGCACGGGTGGTAATTTCAAAGTCACTTATATTTTTACAGTTAATTTTGATGTAATATTATATTTACAAGCAACTGCAAAATTACAGTTATATGCACCGTAATTGTTGATATGCCTACTAAGTTAGAGTGTGTTCGTCAGTGTTTTTTATTATATTTAAATAATTACTTTCTTGGTGTTTTGTTATTTTTTAATCAAAGATCCTTGAAAAAGGATTGATTAAATTAATTTTTACAGTTATATTGTAATTTTTTACCGGGTTTTAAAAATTTCCATTTTCTTTTTAACAGTGTATTTGCATGGCAGGCCAAAAACTTTTCAAGGTCACATGGGGTGTAAATATTTATAATTATCGATTGATTCAATTGGATTCAAATTGTTCGCATGGGTATGTTACAACAAATAATATACATGTACTTATGTTTATCTCTCAAAGGAATTGGGAATGACCAGTGCTTGAGTGCTAATCCCCCATAGACCCTGTCGGAAACTATTGGGATTCCCATATATTTATACTCCAAAAGGCAAACAAAATGCATACATTGTATTTAACAATGAGATAGCATACGAAATGTGCCCCTTTTGAAATAATTATACATTTCTAAGAATATTACCCCATGATTAATTGACCATTCTAAGCCCCTGTGTTAAAAATTATTGCCCTGGGCTAGGAAACTATAACTTCTTTTATCCATAGGACTGGACGTATTTACCCCGTAAGTATGAAACATTTAACAAATTTATGTTCAGCTGTTGAATTCACCAGTGGCGGATTTAAGGAAGGAAAAGGGCCCTGGGCCCAGCAGTTAAGATGGGCTCCATTAGCATCAGGAAGCTGAGCAAGCAAGATCACACCTTTAGTGCGACTAAGGTGTGGCCGAGGGGGCCCTGAGGGCCAAGAATTTTACGGACAAGGGCCCTGTCAGCAGTGCTGACACTGCTGACTTTAAATCCGCCCACTGGAAATTCACCCTTCCCTATTTAAATACCGGGGGGGTGTTTAAAAATAGGAAACCTTCAAAAGGCCCTCTATCACAAAAAGAAAAGCGCAAAAACAATACCAAATAATACACATTTGAAAAGGCATTCAGAGGTTTCCGATCACTCTGAAAAAAAATCTTTTCCAAAAGGACAACATATGGACAGAGTTAGGGTTCATGAAAATTTATACCACTTTTTCATTTTATCGACGGAAGCGGTTACTTTCTAAGCTGTCTTTAGACACTACATTTCTCCAATTCTCCAAGCACATTCTTCGTTTTTGGTTTCTGTTGTTCTTACGACAAAGATCAGTTCTGATATGAAAGGTTAGTTAAATTATTAGAATTCCAGGATCTTGCTTCATTTATACTGTGAATGATCTTGCCCCCCCCCCCCCTCCATTTGGCTACCTCTAAGACCATGAAGACGGATATAGAATTGCACCTGTTCATTTTCAATAATCAGCTTCTAATCATTCTTGTCCGTCGGTTGTTTGCAAAGGCAGCGGTAATATTCTATTGAAAGTTCTGGCAAGTGTGCTGTAGTTCCTATACATAAACTTCACTCTTTAATGTTTCCCCAGGGCGAAATATAGCGAAGTCAAATCTGGGGTCTTAGCACAATATAAACCCTGCTTTGCAAGCATCAACGGCAGGAATGATTAGACGTGAATATTGATATGGAACAAGAGAACGCAAGCCTGCAACCGTCCTTGGGCTGCCCAAAGTTCCCCAAGTGGGGGGGGGGGGGGGGGGAGGGGGGGGGGGGGGGGGGGAGCACAGCAGCGCATAAAGAAGAATGAGCGCAGTAATTGGAATTTCTAATAATTGAAACTAAACTCTTCAATATCAGAACTGCCTTTGTCGCAAAAACAAAAGAAACCATCAAAAACAAAAAGAATGAGCTTTCTGAGAATGGTATTGGCCTATACTCTCTTATTCTAGATTGGTTAAATTTGACACAAAAAAAATGTCAAATTTGACACGGAAAATTAGTTCGCCGGGAAACCAAAAATATGGTCCAAGGACGAAAAGAGTTTTAGAAATCACTCAAAATCCAAATCAAAATAATTAAAAATTGTTGTTAAAAAAAGAATCGGAGATAAACCACACCATCGTATCAAACTGAAAAATTTCCGTGTCAAATTGAATAGATTTTTATGTCAAATTTTAACCAATTTGGGGAGGTTCAAAATCAATCGGGAAATTTGACACCAACAAAGAAAATATAAAAATGCAAATTTGTGGAAAAGGGTGTATAAGTTTATTCATGACTAGTGAATGAAAAACAGTGTGAAGGAACACAGTTATGTATTGGATAAAAACATGAGAATGCAGCTGCATTGCTTGAACTAAAGAAGTGCATAAGTTGTCCTGTCAAACATATGATCCGTGGTGTTCGCGATCTTAGATCACTTGATCAAGATACAGTCTGGTGGCCAATCACCATCGCAAGAATTTGCTATAAACAGTGGACAACCAATCACATCAGTAGTGCTGCCGTCTTGGATAGACGAATCGATATAATAGATGTCAATCAAATTGTCAAGGTCAAGTATTCGATGGACGGTCCGGGTATCGTTTCATTACTTAGGTAGACAAAAGCAATGGCGGGTACAAAACAAAAAGCAAGGTCGGACGTGGTTGTTTCGGCAGGGTCTGTAAGGTTTTAAAATAAAGCATTGCCGTCATGTTAATGACGTCAGGTATATGGGGGGGGGTTATATGTTGGTGGCCTTAGTTAATATAAGGAGGAGATAGACGAGAAACTTTGTGGCATATCTGAAACGTAAATAAGGCAGGATGATGGCTGCAACTAAAACCAGATAGTTCTACATCTTCAACCACGTCCGAAAAAGACGGGGTGGAGGAAAGAGATACTCTCTGAACTTATAAGTACGTGTATTCCGACGCCTTACAACGTGAATTTAATTCGGCACTGTCGAAGTCATTGTGCAACGGATGTGGGGACAGGTCATCCTAGTCCAAAATCAGCATATTTGTATGTAAATGGAGAGGACGATCTCTTGTTTTCACGGCTTACTGCAAAGCCTGGACAAAAATATTGCCTAGAACCCTTTCTCAATAACGTGTTCATTCAAGTACCCAATCCTGAAGTCAATCAATCAATATTTTATTTGTTCATCACAGAATACAGCAAAATACAATTTTAATAAGTATAAAAAAAGTATTACAATGAGAAGCTAATGTGATATGTAGATAAATGTTATATAACATGATGGTAATTCAATATGAATGGAATTCAAATAAAGGACAGTGATACTGCATAGGAATTATATAATTTCATATATATTATAAATATTAATGTCATATAATAATGTCATCACTGCTGCCACCCGTGGTGAACGAGGTCACTGCTAAAACGCAGGGTGGGGTGCCAATGACCTCTTTAAGATGTTACATGTTATGGTACTAAAGAACAAAAACAAGCAAGACCAACACACTTACACGAAACAGCAGTACGAAGACCGACTATTAGATAAAGGGAAGAGGTTGAAAAACAGTAGAAGAAAAAAGAAAGGAAAGCAAAAGGAAACATTAAGAATGACGACAGCATGTATGAACTGAAAAGATATTTTTTCATGTTTGTTTTTGAACGAGATGAGTGAGGGGGAGGTTTTTAGGTGGGATGGCAAGTTAGACCAAAACAAGGGACCTGGATTTAAGTGTATTATTTGCCAGGACAGTGTTGAACATTTTATAGACGAAGATAAGCTTCCTGGTTTGATAATGTGGTGTGAGAGTGAAAGTTAAAGAAGTCTTCATCAATAAGATCGTTTGGAAGTAATTTATGGTTTGAATTGGTACATAAAAGTAGCAAGTTGGAGCCTTCTATAAATATCGTGACTTTCAAGGGTTTTAGAGTGAGAATGAAAAAGGGGATCAGTATGGGCCAACCACAGGAAGTTGGTGCACGTTCTGAAAGCTCGTTTCTGGAGCAGAAAAAGTGAATCTAAACACTGTTGTTGCGTCAGCCCAAGCCACAGCTTCATATGAAATGTACGGTAAATAAGATAATTATTAAGGGTGAAAGTTAAAGAGATTTTTGTGGGCGAGGATACGGTCTATAACTTTACGAATGAATTCAACAACTGGAATTCAAATTGGATTCAAACTGATTGATATCGAAGAGTGTCAGCAACATTTACGACTCATGGGTGGCAAGGTTTTTCAAAATGTGGAGTGCTCAACATGATTTGCCAGAAGCTTACGCACAGCTCGTACCAGCAGCCCAGGGAGAACAAAAAAAAGGAGAACTGGAACAAACGCTTCACACGGTTATTTTCAGCAGATTAGATTGGGACACGTCGGGCCTGTGTAGGCCTATACAATACTGACACGGAGGCGATACTGAAAGCACTACCACAAGGAGTTAAAGGAAATTAAGAAAACTGTACAAGAATATAGCCGTTTACAAATGGCGCCGTATTGTTGGGGGACAAATCAAACTTTGCGCTGAAATTTGACAGCAAGCGAATAATTGTATGTAGGAGAATTTCCTGGGGAAAATCCAGAAGAAACTTGATGCACGTTTGAAAGTTTTCGGGATTTAACTTTATTCGTGTAGTGTGCGACATGTTGCGTACGGTAAGGACAATTAGTTAACGGGAGGGAGAATATCCAGAAATTGTATGCCGAGCTGTAGAATCTCGGCTACAGTAACATGGCGTCTCGTATAGAGGTGAAACCAAGATCGGGTAACACTTTGAGTACAGTCTAGACGCCCTATGTTTTGGAGACCGTGTAATATTTGGAAGTAGAATAACAATCATTGATGAAAAATAAATGGAATATGAATAAAAGACATTAACCAATGGAATAAACTTACAAAATATGTTTTATGTCTTATTATGCGTGTATACGTATACGGTTGTTGAAACATTAACAGTATGTCGAACAAGGTAGACGAACACCTTCGTCGTTTTTGTACGACCCCCTGCCACCCGGCGGGGTACAGTAATGTCAATTGCTTGTATTTAGAGTTTATAAACAGTATGGAATCAGTCGTAAGCAGGTACAGGGGGGGCTGAAAAACAGCAAGATACGTTCACCTTACACCGACCAGCTCGGAGACGTTTTTATGCGAAATAAAGTGGTAGTGTTTGGAAAGGGTAGTCAGTGGCAAGCCGACTTAGATAGACTTATTCAATCCATTGAGTCGTTGGAATAAGCAATATAAATTTCTGCTGACGTGCATTTGCGTGTTTTCAAAATTTTGCATGGGTAGTCCGATTCGTGACAAAAAGGGGACAACTTTGTTTGCCGGCTTTTAAGACAATCGTAGCCGAGGGCAAAAACCGATAGCTTTACAAACGGAAGGACGGAATTCAAGAATCAGAAATTTCAAAAACTGGCCAAATCTAACAAAAAATGCGGTAGGTATTTTACGTCCAATAACGAAACCCAAATGCACAGTCTGTAGTGAACGTTTTAACCGTAATTTGTAAGACCGAAAATGTGGAACATTTAGGGCTAAGGTACTTCAACACATCGGTTATTTACGCGATTTGATCAGGCCTACACTCACCGCTTATCATAGAAGTCTAGGGAATGCGCCAGTCCGTCACCAGATATAATCAGAAACAGGTCAAACTCGTTTGTTGGTTGATGATACGAAACACAAGAAAATAAAATTCAAATTTAAAGTGGGCTCAAAAGTAAGAATAAGTAAGAACAAAATGACCTTTGATGGCCTCAAATCCTACGCCGATGACGCTAAATGCCAATTTAGGTGTAAAGAAAAGAGATACCTTTTCAGCCCGCAGTCGAATATCGATATGACGGTTCCGATACATGCTGATATATTTTGCAAGACAGGGAATGCCTGAGCGGTATAGATCTCAAGTTAAACTGACACCCAGTATGGCCAAAGTTTGCTTAATGTCATCGCAAGCCGATGGAGATTTCAAAAGTCTCAAATCCCATGCCTCGCTGTGGTAAGAAAGAGTCAGAGTCAACCCAGCGTATGCTTTAGCCAAGATAAAGCGCTCGATGGTGGGGACTGCAAAATACCCGCTAAACCAAGATCTGAAGTCAAGGCCTTTCAGTACAACGGAGGCAGTGGTAGGCACCATGTCTATATTAAAATGACACCTACACTGTTGAAAAAGTTTCCGTAAATTTAGGGGAATTTCGTTTTTTATTGCTTTATGGTCCGTCTTGGTGTGGCCTTGTTCCCGTTCGTTGGGTGTTGTCCCCCCGGGTGGGGGGTGTTTCTATTTTTCATTTTGGGGGCTGTGCTGGTGTTCTCTATCCTCGGTGGACGAGGGGAGGTGGGTTTTGTTGTGTTGGGCGTGGGGGAGGGGGTTGTTTGGTTTCTTTGTTTGTGTGGGTCTTCTTTTTGTTTTTTAAAAAAAAAAAACGTTTTTTCTTTTTTTTATTCTTAAAAAGAATTATTTATTTTTTTCTTTTTTTTTTTGTTTTTTTTGTTTTTGGCAGCAGTTTTTCCAGTCATTTTTAGGGTAAATTTACAGAAATTTGTCAATATTAACGAAATGGGGGGGGAACAGTAATTTATTGAAATTGTCTCTATTATGGAAAAAATGTGTATTTTAACAGAATTTTTCCGTAATTTGAAATTACGGAACCAAAAAAAAAAAAATTTCCGGAAATGTTGCTGCCAGAAATTTTTGAAATATTTACGTAACTAACATTTTTTATGTTTGGTGTTTTTTATTTTTATGTTTTGTTTTCTTAATTACGGAAATTTTTAAGTTAAACAGTGTATCCGGGGCAGCTTCCCTCAAGTCTGGTCATTGATGGTAGATGCATACAGTTATACGGTATATGGGGAAATCTGCTTTCAAACTTCACACATATGAATTTGGGAACTTTTGGAGCCTAAAGTGGATGGGAACAAACAAATTCCAGAGACCAAGCCCTTGACCCGGACTTTTACGGTTCAAGGGAGGACCAAACCTACATTCAATCTTACCAAACTCTCTTCGCAGGTACTAAATCCAATTACAAGGATACAGGAAATGTGATCAGCAGGGGTGCAAAAAATGCGGGAGCTGGGATCGCCGTACGAGGAAATAGTTGAAAGTCTAGTAGGTATCTCTGTGAACATTGCATTTTGCCTCATGAGGAAGAACAACTTTTTGCACCCCCCTGGTGATCAGTCGGCCCGAGTTACCCCAGGGTTACACTATTCACAGCTTTGAATCAAGCCAGATTTAAATGATGGGGACATTTAAATTTGGTTGAGGGAAGGAAAGGGAACCTCCGATTGGAGATGAGATTTGCCCAAGCATTACAAGACATATCATGGTTATCGTCTATTCGGAATTTCCAAAAATACTGGGAAGTGGAAAGTCTCGCAACGTGATCTTTGATTAAACTGTTTAATATACTCTTATCTACAGCGGCCTAGGATTCTCAACAGTTAGCCGCAGATTATGAGCGTCGGACAGGACTGGCCAGGTTATGATTTCGCGAGTATTTGCAGCAGATCAACTTCTCAACAGGGACAGTAAAAAATTACGATGGTTTTATGTAAATACGCGACCCTATAGATAAACCTGGCAAGCATGGGTGGCATTTTTTCATAACTCAAATGGAAAGGGGAGAATTCTTCTGTTCTTACGGAAAAAAAAAAGCACCAAAAAAATTACAACTTTGAAACCCCGGGATCGGTTCTAAATGCGAACTCTGGACTCATAACCAGACACGCTTACAAGGCCGTACCGTCAAGTGTGTTGGGCACTACTGTTTATACTACCTTTTGCACAGATTTAGAAATATCTCCATGGTTCTTGGAATAATGTATTTAACCGGGCCCAACTTCCCAGTCCCGGATTAAGTCAGTTGGTGTTGAAAGCCGCTTATAAAACTTGATAATTTTGTTATTAGGGAAAGTACTTGGATGAGGCTGGTAGTGGAGAGTCACGTTCGAATTGAGAGGCTGCCATTATTTAAACTTCGTACACGCTCAAGCCCTCGAGAAAAAACTGGAAAATAGCGCTGTCGAAGTCATCAAGTTATATAGGGCCTACTCTGTATATTCGACACCCAAACTGTTAAATTTATCTTGGCACCATCTTCCAGGGGAAACGAATATAATTCCGTTTTACCCTGAAGCTTTCGGCGTCTCAAAATTTATCGCGAGGGAAGAGTTCGTCTGGGTTTTTGTCAACTGCCGGTTAATTCAGGTTCGTAAAAATGTACCTCTAGTTAATTCACCCCCTAATCTTAATTCTGTACACCTTGATGACCTTGATGTCACTGGTGACTAAGATAGGGCAATGACTTGATCTAGGAAATCTAGGAGGACCGTTCTGGAACAGCGAGATCGAATGTCGCTGGTGACTGTTTACAGGTTCGGGACAGGTCCATGTCCCATGACGGCTTGAATATAAAGTTGGTGGATCCTTACTATCAAACCAGCAGTTGGAGGTATGGGCTTCAATCCATTTCAAGCAGACGCTTTGCCATTTTTGTCAATATTGTGGTATCCCCATGCTGTATTTTACAGTTGACTGAAAAATCTCCGCAGGCCAGGAGATCCGCCGGAAACTGGAAGGGATGTTATTGAAACAGTCTGCCTCAGTTGGTGGTGGGATTATAGATGTTGGTGACAGTGGGTTCCCATTGCTGTCAAAGTTACCACGGGACGCGGCGAATCATTGTTGAAGATGCAGGGGTTGATCTCATATGAGCCTTGCGTCACATAGGAAGCCATCCCATTGTTTTGCGGAATGAAGCAAATAAGGTCAAAAACTTCGATTTGCGCTTCCCTTCAGATTCGCAGGAGTTTCTTGGAGGAGGATGGATATTCACTCCGTCCCCTGGAGAGCTGTAAGTTGATGTCACGCTTAGCATGGGTGTTGAGACCCTAAACGTTCAGCTGCAGGATACAGCTTTGGTGGGTGGGTCTTAAAGATGTTCACTGTGGTGTTTAAACCTCGTGTTTAAGGTTTGGACTTAAAGTTGTTGAATCAGTTATCCATGTCAGGTGATGTGAAATTAACAGGGCCGCCGCGGGAAGGCTTCAACACATTAAAGCTTGTGTGTGGAAGTTGAAGTGAATCAAAATGCTGTGCTGATTTTTTGCTCTTTTTAGTGTGTATATGTTATAACCGATTCTGACAATATCCAGTCTTCGGGGTTTTTATTAAAGATGATTTTGACAGTTTTTAGTCAAGATAATCACGTTACGTAACTCGACCAACTGCCGCGATAGTCAGTAATACAAGCCTAATAGGTCAGAAAAATATAATAAATATGGAAAACAGAAAATCCCGCCCCGAAAAAGTAAATTTGCAAAATGCTATAATTGTCATTTAAACAAAATTACAGGTTCTAAATTCGCAGTCAGTTGGCCATTGACGTAAGTTCCGTGTAAGTAAACCAAATATGAAAAAAAAATCATCTTATCTTGGCGCACAGACGCAGCCGTCAATGGTAAATCCATTCTTGCAAACGGTTGTGTTAAACTATAGTGGCGGGCACAAATGACATTTTTTCTGCAAATCTGTATTGTACTAGAGTACATGACCATTATGGCGCTTGAAGAAACGAATCTGGCAAGCATTTTGATTCTCAAATGTATTTTGATTGGTTCCGTGGATTTTAAAATTTTGTATGTGAAGTCAGTGGAATGTTGGCAATAATTTATCTTCCAGATAATCCTTGATAACATTAAGGGAATAAATCGATACTGCAATTGTGATCAGCAATCACAAAAATAAGAATATCACATCTGGAACAATCATTACAACTGTTATTCAGCTGTACAGACTATACAACACCGGTGTGTAAGTAATCATTGTCCGGCCTACTCATAATCCGGGAACAATCGTGAACAATAGGGCACAATTCAGTTGGACTCTTCCCGCAACATTAGTTCAAGCTTTATTGGGTTAGCGTCTTGGCGCCCGGATGTGGCTCGGACGGCATATATTTGCTTTAACAACGGTCCTCTTTTTCAGTGTTGGACTTGATCTATGACAATAGAAGAACGGTTGACTTTGGTTTAATAAGATGGTTGAAGAGCCTGGCCCAAAAGTTTTCCCTACAAGTGATGCAATAAATTATTGTTTTACTGCAAAACTGAAAATTAAAATTGCTAACAAAATCTTTGCAAAACATAACAGAGGATTTCTTAATGCTTCGTAGAGTTTTAGGTGTCTCAAAAGGCATGATAAAGGATGGTATCGATTATCACGAGTTTTGTTATTCGTGTTAATTTCGCTTGTGAGAAGGTTCGACAAAATCTGACAAATGCTATCAGGTATGTTTCCTAGTTTCTCTTTCTTTACATCTATTACTTTCCATTCGTGATAAATTTATTTCAGTATATGAATGTTATTGGTAATTATAACACAATATAATGAATAAAAGAGTCTTCCCCATGCGTTGATAATTCTTATTAAATGTATATAATTTTTGATGGAAATTTGAATATTGACCTATTGTTCTTTAAGCATCATGTAGTGAATAGTGGTGTTCTGTGTTGGCCAAGAGAGAAACATGGTCTATTATGACTAAATGCAACTGGGAAACCACAAGTTATCAAGCAGTGAGGCGGATTGTAGCATATATCCCAAATCCAATGAAAAATGAGTGGTTCCAAAGAAGGACGACACGGTGTGCAAGGAGTGTGGACCACATACTCTCTAAATGATACAAAAGAGTGAAAAAAAAAAACGGGCTGAAAAAACGTTAATTCAATCGAAAAAGAGGTTGAAAACCACTCAAAAATAGTTATATGTGTGGTTAATGCACTCAAAAAATCGCTGAACTTTTTCACTCCAAATAGAATGAGAGTGAACACCACTCTAAATTGTGTTGTCCATTTAAACTCTTTAAAGAGTGAACATTTCACTCCTTAAAGGAAAGTCACTCTTTTGAGTGCACATTTCACTATTTCACTCGTTCTTCTGAATATTCACTCCAAAAGGAGTGAACGTCTAATCTTTTAAAGAAGTTAAATGGGGACAATTGCATGTTAGAGTGTGTTCACTCTCGATCTTTTGAGAGAGTAGAACCTATGCGTAATCGTCATGATATAGCATAATATAGACCTAATATAATATTTAATTCTATAAACGCGCGACAAATTCACCGAAGTTCCTCAGGGCGCCGACTGTGGAGTCCCATTAGGTCTTACAAGTACAAACGACTATAACCAGAAACGACAGGAGGATTTATGGGAAGAAGTCCGATTAGATGAAGGAGGAAACCGAAGTACGCGGAAAATCTGCGAGGATGGGTATAGATCGGCAACCACATTCACGTACGACACAGGCTCCACGGGGATAAACCCAGGCCGGCATGGTGAAAGGCGGGTGGTCAAGCCACTACACCAGCATACCGATGGTTTTTGGAGAAGAGAGCCAGTAAGGGAAAGGGTAAATATTTTTTGTTTTAAAATATAACAAGTATCAATGGGTCGGTGTTTTGCTTTTCCCCTGTTGTATACTTAAAAAGCATGCGTTCAACACACTAGATAACTTGTGTTCAGGACCTATTTGTTCAATTTAGTACAAAGCCATTTTCAGTAGTTGTCGTAAAATCAGTATAAATCTTTAACACAACAAAATAGATTTTACAAAAACTATAGACCGTTTTAGACATCTGACGTCAGCATCAATGTAAAATACGATGCGCGCGCAGCCTCGCAGGCAAAAACATTTGGAGGTCCACAGCTGCAGTGTCCAGCGTGTAAACGTTGCTTGGACAGGAGTGTATCTCAGCATCTATATGTGGTGGAAGTTTTCGTGAACTTGTTTCTTTCTTCGAGATATTTATCGGTGAATATGGAACGTAAAATTAAGATTTATCTGAAAACAATCGCAGAGAGTACTTGGAGCGAATGAAAACAAAATCTGAGGAACAATTACCCGTTATGAGTTAGATTCTACTGTGTTGGAAGATAACAAAAAAGATTGACATCGATGCACTACGGCGACATGTAGCCTATCCATTATACCTCATCAACACACCAAGCCATTCACGCACGAGTCTCTAAAAGCATACGGACCATTGGTGCTTATAATAATTACTTTGTTTTTTTCTATCGGGTTATGGAAGAAGTGTTCTTTTACCAAGTCTAAAACTCACAGTTTTGTATAATCCGTGCCCTGGTTCGCGCGGGGCAGAAGCCAAATGACAAGACAAGTGATGGATGTCTGGGCCGGGGGTGTCTCCACAAGTCTGGACAGATTCTACCGCACACTGACGTGTAGGCCTACAGCTGGGTACGTAATGACATGTACAGGTTTCCTGATTAGACTTGGTGACTTCCACATATTGTACTGGGTCCAAACTCGACAGTATTAAATATTTAACAACTATTGATCTGGTCATGAGGGTGATGATGGGGATTATCGCTCCCGAGTGCCCTCGCCTAGTGGCCTAAAATAACTATCCCCCCGAGGCGTAGTTTAGTAGGCCTACATAGTATGCTAGGCCTACATAGTATGCTAGGCCTACATAGTATGCTAGGCCTACATAGTATGCTAGGCCTACATAGTATGCTAGGCCTACATAGTATGCTAGGCCTACATAGTATGCTAGGCCTACATAGTATGCTAGGCCTACATAGATAGTAGGTAGGTCTATGCTAGCCCAACGAGGGAGCGATAATCTGCATTCATCACCCGATATAAGACCAGTCAATATTCGTTTTATATACCGAATACATTCTTTGTTCACTGAGTGGTCAAAACTACATACCGTGACATTTTATTTTCAATTTAGAGTCCCTACTCATAGCTAGGCAGATAGTGAATGGCATACCCAAGGCCAGACCAGACTTAACTATACCTATAGGTTGGGGTAATTGAGAACTGACACGAAAAAATAATACCAAAAATGTAAGTAGAGGGGCATACTCACCAATCATCTAGTCCTGAGGGAAGTTGAAGAGGAGGATTCCAGTTCCCAAATCAAAATAATATTATTCAAAAAAAGTCCTTAAGCTTCCAATGATGGCTTCATCGTAGAACTTAAGTCGTATCACTCGCTCATCCAGTGACAGTGTTTCGTTGCTCATATCCTTCACATTACTGCATAAAGCCTTGGCCCTGATACATCTGTTTTTTGTGTTTCTATTTTTTTCTGTTCATCACTATAAGCTCGCGTCTGCTAACACTTGGTCATGATTAGAATTAGAAATTAAACACAGTTGTTTAATAATTATCAGCTAGTGATTTCAAGTTCACATAATGTAGTGACCAAGGGAGGTTGAATCAGCGCATTTTGACACCCTCTATTCTGTTGCACTATTACCTGTATTGATACAAAATGAAAATTCAAGATGACCTGTCAACAAACATGTAATAATGAATGCTATTTTAGCTCAAAAATTGTGGGAAAAAAATGACATTCATTCAATTGCTTTTTTTTTTGCACCCTGTATAGAACACTTGCCTTCTAATGTGTTTACTAACAAAAACAACATGCCTGAAAGGGATTTATTAGTACATGCATTCCAAATAAATATGAATATTATATTTTTTTTTTTAAAATTTTAATGTCTGGAAATAATGTAGTGTTAAAAAGAAATGTTATTTGTATGTACTTTTTTTGTCGTATCACCCTGATATTTGTTAGTACACCCTGAATATCAATTCAAACTTGGCAGATTACAATACGTATAATATGCTCATCATAACAATGTATACATTTGTAGAATTTGGATCACAGCTTTTGAGCTATAATGAGAAATAGGTAAAAATGAAGTCGATTTTCGCCATTTGGAGTCCTTCGATTAGCACACTGACGGAACAGCAACAACTGCCTGGGAGTGTTGATTATCATTATATAATTATTAGGAACAATATTTATGTGAAATTCCCAAGCGTGTTATGACGATATAAATTAAACTCAACCTATCTACTATACAGCGGTATGCAGTGACCGCTAATGTTTTGCCTACGAGCAGCAACTTCCGGGTCACGTGACGGACTCAGAACGTAAACAATGTTAACTGGTCCTATACTTTGATTCCCAACCAATCGGCGGAATTAATTCGGTTGTTATCGTTCCCGCGCGAAAGTAAACTCGACGCCACGCATAGTTACAGTTGAGTCAATAACAACCCTACATTCAAGGAAAGATTTTTTCGTCAAAGGTGCAACGTTATTTGTCTTCTTTTTTTGCTTTGGTTGTTTACAGAAATAAAGGCATATTAGAAGATTTTCATTTGGTGTCTTTTGGATGTTGGGTTCAGAAACTATGTCAATTTTGCGGAAGACCTAAAAATTCAGTTTGGCCGATTTTAGCCATACGATGCGGAGACTGAACGACGTATACCATAACACATTATAGCAAAGACAATTCACACATGCAATTTCAGTTGTAATTGGTTTTCCAACAAAAACATACCGTTGAATAAAATGGTCTATTGTGTAACATAATGATAAGTACAACACTTTCCAAAAATTAAATTACCATGGTTTCAATCATAAAGAAGTCAGTATTGAAAAATCACTCCATATCATGTCTCATTCATGAATAGACTGAAACTGCTCAGAGATTTTTTGTTATACATCCTGTAGGTATTATTTTGGCACAATGCAGTATACTCGGCGTCCATAATTGCAAGAAGAACTAAGTTGAATTTTTCTGTAAATCAATAGGAATGAAAACTTAAATTCATTATCGTATTGTTTGTTTTTTTCAAGCGGAATACAAAACTTTCTGTGGTTTCCCCTTTTTACCCCCAAATTTTCGTTGTAGTTTTAAAACCATGAATCTTGCCGATCCAGTAAACTGGTGGGTCTTACACTAGCTATCTTGAATTCTTATTTGGGAAATTGAACATTTTTTTTTTTTTTTTAACTTAGCATTTTCTTTTGTATCTCTGGGATATTGTTTTTGTAATCTTTCAATTACTCTCCCACCTTCTCTGTTTTACAATAAATTGGTGTTAAATGTTTGTACTCAAATCACGGCTGAAGACCATGTTTTACTTTATGGTAAGCGATGCATCTTTGTTTGGCTCAAAATCGGCCAACAGGATTTTTTTAATCTTTCAGCAAAATGGGCATAACTTCTTCCTCCAAAGTCCAATGACACCAACTACGTTTTCTGAAAGCCTGTTTATCCTTCTTTAAAACCATAACAACTTTGAGCAAAAACAACCCTTTTTTAATTTTAATTATTTTTAATTCTGAATGTAGGGGGGTTTTTTGACTCACACTGTATACGCTGCGACTCTTGCGTTGTCTTGCCCTACGTTATTCCATATAGTTGTTTCGCACTGTTATTAGGCCCGCCTCTTTGGTGGTAATCAAGTAAAATAGCATGATTTAAATACAACAGACCAATAATCTTTCCCTCTTCATGAGAAATACAAACTTGTGATTTTTTTATCAAATGAGAAAACCCCTCTGTTGGGGGTGGGGGACTTATATTCACGGTGGATATGATGTGTAACAAAAAACCGCTTAAAAATGGTTCTTTTTCCACCGGCAATTGTACGCGCGGTGTTAAAACTTCAAAATCTGGAAAAGGGGTATTTTTTTATTTCTTAACCCTGAATTGTAATTACTTGTTTAGAGTAATACCAAATTTAACAGATCAAAACATCAAAAATATATATTGTAAGCAAAGCCAGATAATAAAGGGTATACAATATTAACGACATTGCTTAATTGTTTAGGGTAGCAAAAATAGACAAAATACTTGTTTAGATATGTTTTTTTAGTCGGTGGAAATTTTGTTTAGTATGCATTTTGTAAGTCCATGTTCACACATCATATCCACCGTTGAATACAGTGCCCAATGTTTTGTTATAGTAATGTTACGAATTGTTTACCACGCATCTGTCGGTCCTGCCCGGACTTGGGACTCGATCTCGAACACTATGATCAAATATGAGCACACCACAGTGTATAGAGGCGTGCGTCAATAAAAACTCGCAGCTGGCTCAAAACTAAATATTAAAAAATATAAACACCCCTATACACCATAATATTAACCCCATCCTCTTCTACCTTCCACTATGGCTTGTAATCTCTTCTCTTTCGGACTCCCTGTCGAGAGAACAGTATATTGATGAGGGTTATGAATTCCAAGCTGGTCTTTGTGAAATCACAGATACCTAATGAGGTTTTAAATTCAGTACAGGTGAGAGTCTTTGTGGGCCACAGATACCTAATAAATCACAGATACCTAATGAAGGTTTGAAATCAGTATAGGTGAGAGTCTTTGTGGACACAAAGAATGACAGGTGTGGGCAGATTAAAGCAATAATAGCAACTTTTTTTGTGAAGAGCTCCCACAATTTTTCAAAATTTTGAGAGTTTCTTCTGGTGATGTTTTAGCTCCATTTCTTTCATCATATTCAGTCGACTTCTACTGCAAAGCCCCATCATACTGTGACTCTGGAATTATAACACATTATAATACCCATCCAAAGTTTTGAATGACTTGGATTTTTTGCTGATGATTTGCCCTGATGGAATCCACTCTTCCGAGGCACATACACACTGACCAACACTGCAGCGGCAGCAGAAAATCTTGGCCTCATAATAAGCATATCCAAAGACAGAGTACATGCCCGCAAAATTGTCATCCCCATCCAATACTTCAAGTCTATGGTGAATCCATCAACCATGTGACAGATTTCAAATATTTGGGTCCACAAATGGCATCTGCTACAAGCGACCTAAAAAGACGCAAAGCTTTAGCATGGAGTGCTTCTGGAGGAAGAGAAGTCTGTGGTAAAGCTCCCAATGATCCATCTCTGCAAAAGCAAAGTATTCAACAATACCTGTGTGACCATGCATTCCTACTCTATGGCTGTGATTCCTGGGTGCTATCACAAGACATGGAAAGCAAAATCACGCATTTGCTACTCTGCTAATAGGATTATGCTGGACTAAAACGGAAAGAACGTGTCTCAAACACCATCTTTTATTCAATGAGCAACACGAAGCCTCTTATCCACCTTGTAAAACAATCGCCAGCTGAGTTTTTCCTCCTTGACACATCCTTCGTTCTGCCAGAGGAAGAGCCTGCAGAAAATACGCTCTCTACATACCACCTTCCATGGCAAAAGGAGAACCAGACGTCAACAGCAACCTCGTAATTTACCTAAAAAAAACCCCCCCATCCAACGTGTTCTAGGGTATGATAAGGCATGATATAAGCTGATCAGATGGCCAAATTGCCAAAGATAAGGTGCAATGTATAAATCTTGTAATCGCCTGCTCCTCAGGCCGAAGATGATGATAGAGAGGTCCCCTAGCGGATTCGAACCCGGAAATGTTGGTAAATTTGCGCCACTAGGCAGCACCGGCACCTTAATTAATAAGCAACGCTCTCACAATATATGGTGCTGAACCACCTTAATACCTCGTGACAAAACACATCAGTATCACGGCCGCCTAATGTCTGGGTTTTAATTTATTTTTGATTTTATGTAGCGTTGTTTTCTTTTGTTCATTGTTTGATTTCCTGTCAAATAGACGTTTGGCGCAAATCCAGAAAAAACGTATAAACGATAAGGTGGATGACAACATACCCAAGATATCGCTGTATTAACACGTTCCAATTGGGTTCATAGGAATACGAGCAAATAACATTTTGCATAAATAAATTCAAAGCATGAAAAAATCATCCTCTAACATTTGACAGCCAAATAACAGATCACGCCGTTGCAGGCTGAAATCATTGCTAGATCATAAAGTATAAATAAGTTCCTAAGAATATTACCCTTATTCTTAGTGATTCTTCTAAGGAAACATCTCAGTGAGACCACTTCACGATCAACCTAGTTTATGAGCCACTTCTTTGCACTGATTCCAATAAGAAACGCTTCATTTGACGTCATAATCCAAGCAACTATAGAATAACACATGAAAGTTGACAAAATTTGAAATGGGCCCGAATTTTGAATGGATTTGCTGGTTTGATTCGCGCGTACCACACACAAACACTCACACCACACCCCACCCACATTCACACACACACACCCCCCACCTACACACAAACCCACATACACACGCTCGTCTGCTCGCACACACCCCGAGCGCGAACACGCACACACGCAACATCACACACACCAACGCACACGCATGCACACACACACAACACACAACGCACACCACACACCACACACACAAACACAACACATAAACACGATACATGCGTCTTTTGATTGCTGCGCATTTTAAGCCTACATTTTGTACGACATAAGCTACCGTATCAAAATACATGAATTGGGTTATTTCGATCCAACATTGAACAACCGGCGTGATGCCAGTAAAAGGTAAGAGCATATTAAATATTGTCTTATAGATTTCACTTCTTGATTATTTGTTCTCAATCCCACTGTTTATTTTTGTTCACTGTAGTACTATAATTACTCTAGTTATCATGATGATTAATAAACCCTCGCTCTAACCAAGAATTGCCGCCCGGAAGGAGGCATGCATGTTTTGTTAAATTATTTCAAATTGGAAGCTTTAATTGGGGTAAAATGCGAGTGATTATTTTTGATAGCACGCAAAAATCGGACTTTATTATTTTGTAATTTTGCGCACATGAAATCTTAATTTAAGACGGTGGCGGTTAAACCACACTTCAGAGCAACCTAAATCAAGAACAAGACACCCCTGCAACATCTTTTTTCGACATTATATAGGCCCAAGAATTTTATTTTAACGGTGGAAATTTCTGGGAACAAGCTGAAATGTTTTCAGGAGTGGTGCAGAAATGTGGTCTAGAATAACATACTAAAAGTCCCCTTAAAATCCGCTTTGTTCTTTTTCAGAAATAATGGGGAAAGTTTGTACAGGGTTACAATTACAAATATTAGAATTGTCTTAAATGTGTTCCAACATTTTGTCAGTCCCCAAGGATCAATAAGG
>JAMKCH010021818.1:0-21537 GCA_023653785.1 Ophioderma brevispina | reverse complement strand
AAGGACAACTTCGTTCGTTCGGTAATATTAAAAATGATGTATCCATTGAACTTTGATGAATATGACAGTGCACGGTTATGACGATCAGCCAACTCAGCACTTACCTGTAGGCTACGGTTGGCGATCGACTTTGCAGTAAGATTCTTCAGAATGTTCACAACTTTTAATTTTTATACGTCATTAATTTTAATCTGAAAGTTTTTCACTGAAAAGTAAAATACTGTTCCTTTAAATGCGGGGGTCAATCAATACGTAGCCCAAGTCAAACAAAACCGCTAAGTTGTTCCTGGTTAATCACCCTTAGGAGGCATGAGTACTGATGCTTGATTGAATTCTTCTTTAGATGCCCGGGTGGCGGTCGGCGGATTCACCGGCAAACAGCGCAGAAATCTGAAGTACAAGTCACCTTTTACGTGTGAAATTATATCTTACAGAAATGTAGACGAAGGTCAAAGGACAAAAAACCATTGAGGGCTGCATGTCGAAATTAACGGTAAATGGGTGAGAATTTTTGATCCTAAAATTGCACTATTTGCCGCTGCCAGGTGATCACCGCCATCTTAAAAATAGACAGCTTGAAAAAAAAATCATTGCATAATAACTAAGAATTAAGTGAAAATAAGGTAGGAGCTAAGGGTAATATTCAGTCTCATGGATTCCTGTAGGGGAGTCTCAAACAAGGGGCTCAATTAATTACATGTTCATAAACAAAAACACAGGGTTTTCAAGTAACAGGAGCTCAATTTTGAGCTCCTGAAAGACTGCTCAGGAGAGCTGTAGGAGCTCCGGGCTATAGCTCTCCTCATAAATGAAGGTCTGAAATACATGCAGGTGGTTGCAGGCCAATAAATACGAATTAAAAAATCACGTTAGCCGGAAGTTATTGACCTCAAATTAGAAATCCACGTGCCTACGTATTTTGGTAGTATGCTTACAGTATAATACATTACTATGCAAAACCGTATCCTATTTCGCCAACCAAGCTGGCCAAGCTAGCTGGTTCAACAGGGACTTACATGGCTTACTATAATTATACTAGAGCAAAAAGTGATGAGAGAAATTTGTTACGTTAATTAGCTTGAGGTGCATCCGATAGCACACACGTGTGAAAGGCGATAAGCATTAGTGTAACAATGAGGTCAATAGTCTATGAAAAATCTATATTAAAAGACCACAATTTCAAAACTTGCATGCCAAGTGAGTGAGAGTAGACTTCTAAAACTATTCATTTTTGTCCATTATCTTTAGTTTTTAAATTAGTTGCCATGTTGAAAAATGGCTTTAACTTCTGGCCACCATATGTCCTTCAGAGTGATTTGATCTAGGGCGCGCTGTTATTTGGGCTGGCGAAGGAGCGTCACGGATCAGAAAACGAATCCCTCGCCAGAGGCGAAGTTCATTATTTAACATATCACGGTCTATTGCCGGTTGAAATGAGAAACTTAAACACGTCAACGAACGTCACATGTATGAACAGTGCTTTAGTCGGTGACAGACAGACACACCGTGGTTTGCCGCCATTTTGTTTTTTTAACCATCGGAGAAAATGACAAGGTCGAATTAAAAATTCGCCCGATTTCTTCTGGCAGTAAGGGATGAAATTAATAAGGGGTGGCATGCGGTTATGAGCTTGTAATCAACCTTAACGATGAGGTAGGTTAGGAATTAATTCGTATTGTAGCGTGTGTCCCCAAGTCCATTCAGCCACTTGGCTAGTATCCAACTGTTTTTCTAGTGGTGACGCCGCAAGCTGGCAACTATCCCAGGGGCCACCCTACACCCATCGAATTTGTGTCGCTTTGCTCAGTACAAACCCTCAGACACCCAAAGGACAGGACATGGATTAAACAGCAGCATGTTTTGTTGAAATTCAGTATACGTTTACTTTCATTTGTACGGAGTAAGCACTACTGAATACAAAAGACTGATAATACTGGAAGTTCGTGGCGCAGCGTATCTTACCTAGCCTTTCACCAAGAGGTCTCGGGTTAGATTCACGGCATGGCTCGTTCTCTGTGCCTTTATGTGAATTTGGTTTCTCGATCCAGACTCGTTCCTGGGTTTTCTCCGGGTAATCCGGTTTCCTCCTGCTTCTAAATCGAAGCTTCTTGGCATTAATCTGTTCTGGTATATGGTTTCTCTATGTGCTGAGCGCCTTTCATGCAGCCGCAAAGCGCCTTGATCACGTTTACGTGGATATGTCGCGCTTCCGGTAAAATACAAATTATTATTATTTAGTTTAATATGTATATAACAAGATTGTAGGGGGGGGGACGAACTGAATTGAGAGGAGATGGGAACTCATCCACGCCATTAACACCTTATGCCTAGCTTTATTCAACAACCCCAAACAATGGCATGATTGGCAGTGCTGCTGCTTTCTGTTAGGTATATGATATTCAATGCACCAAACCACTTTTTCCTTGATTTTATGAAATTTAGCAAGTGCAGTTCAGTATTTAAAGTGACGATTTGGATTAGCAGTCACAATTAAAAGAGATTTAGGTTTAAGTTACACTCATACTCACTATTTTTGAGGCAATTACAGCATGTAAACAAACCAAAACTTAGGCCATGTGGACATGTTGTGTGTGCTTTTCACATACCCTGTCTTCCATGGGTGACAGTAGGAACCCGGATTCGATCATGTAGGGCCACCTACACAGACGAATCTTGTGTTAGAGGGATAAACCCTCTAACACAGAGAACACTCCCTAGAATAGCTTTTAAGCGTTATACATGGGAGCTAGTACAGTTTTAAAATGACTTTTCATCATACCAAAGGAAATTGTTCCGGATATATAAAATCACACTTCAGTACAGTTTTTGAAAAAGATGGCATGTTGAATTTCAAAAAGCAAGAGTGATAATGTTGAAATAAACCTCTAAAGTATTATTCTAATGTTCAGTGATGTGTTACCCAGCGATTCTGCTTCTTGACAAATAAAACGGCATTCTGACCTTAGTCAGGTAGATCCGGGAACCGATTTTTACTAAAGCCGAACACACCAATGTCAAAATTTATACGCTTACAAGTTTATTCTCATTCTCCGGTTTTTTCAAAAATTAAAATGACTAAATATTGCTCTATATGAATCAGGTTTGGCAATTTACCGGGAGGAATACTAGTATTTCCCACCTGGGCGGGGAGGGAAATAGTGGGAAATACGGGGAAACGAACTGGGAAATACGGGATCAAGGAAATTATGGGAAAAATACCGGGAAAATACGGAAATACCGTCGATACCGGGAAAACTATGGATGAAAGTACAATTTGAAGACCTCGTGGGGGTTAACCTCAAAAACTATATGTTACAGTTATAAATGTTGTGGTAATCATCTGGGTATGTTTGGAAGGTTTAATTCCAATTCAACTCCACTCCACTAATAGATTATAATACCATCAACAAGTAAAGTATTATGAGATAATATGCGGTTTGCCTTGTTTTGACAATCAGACCTTCATTCTGAGGAGCCAATTGCTCCAGAGCTCTCAGTTTCCCCAACAGACTTTCAGGAACTCAATAAATTGAGCTCCTCATTGCTTTTATACGACATTGCAAGATATGATGGAACCCTTGTTGTGCAACTAAATGAACTCAGGAGAGTTATTACCAGAGCTTCTCTTATTTCATTACTGAAGGGCATGGCAATAATAGGTGTTGGTTCTTATTAAAAAGGACCAGCTACACTAGGATAACATAAGAAAAGAAAATGATAAATAGAATTAGAATAAAAGCTGCCATGCAGTTAAGTGTTCTGCGAGCACGAAAAACTTTTACTGGACACTCAAACAATATTATTAAAGTAGTTAGATAGGTTTGCCGCCGGGAACTGCTCCGCCATTTCGATACACACTGATCAAAAGAATTCTGAAAAACCACCAACAATAGCGGCACGGACGTGCTAAATACGACGTCACACCATGCCTACACGGCTGTAAAAAATAATTTTTTCCCGCAAGGAAGTCTAGATTTCCCGCGACTTATACGGCTGTTGTGCAGCCATCGCGGAGGTTTAGCGGCAACATGGGGGGGGGGTGTCTTAGGGGATCTCCCCCCAGAAGCTTAGCTTTTTGAAAAAATCAAGTTCCAATTGAAGCTATTTTGTGCGCATTTTTAACACTTTTAAGCGATATGGTAAGCTCAGCATCGTTATTGATTGTGCCCAAATCGACCCTTAATTTACAACATACCAAGCAAAATACCACTGGGAGACGCTAAGATTACTTACAAATAAATATCAGTTTCTGACTGTTTGCTGATCTGACTTGAAAAATATTTTTGTTTTTTCAAGCCGTCCCATGTTATTTCACACGATAGTGATGGAAGACGAGCTGTGTGTAAGACGCTACCATCAAACCATTTTTGCTAGCAGTTGATGTCCTATTTTGCCTAGTGAGTTCAGCCACGTGGGGAATAAGTTTATTTTTTAATCCTTTTATAAATTTTTTATATTAAATTTTACAATTCATCAAAATTTTCTGTAATCCTTACCAAGACACTATTTTAAATTCTTTTCGCATTTAAAATTAATTTTCACGAAACCATTTTTCTAAATAAATACACAGATCACCGGTTTTGATACTGGAGCTGATACTAAAGTTTGATTAACACACGTGCGTGATGACATTGATAGACATTATGCTACAGTGAATGAGGGTCGGCTTTTCTTGCGCGAGATTTGTGGTGATGTTTTTTATCCCGATACGTATCCTATTTCGTCTCAGATTTTATCAAGAATAACACACACTGGTACCAAGACTCATTTCCTACCTTTTATTATTCAATTAATGGTTTTATTTTTACTCTTTGTTTTCCCTTGATTATTTTATCTATGTTTCCTTGTTTTATATCACAATTTTTTCGTTGATTTATTTCCTTATTTTTTTAATCCTCTTCCTCTTTCTTTTGCGTCACTACAATTTCCCGCGAGTCTGCCGTCCTTTTTTCCCGTCCATGATCTCCCCGTCTTGCCGGTTTTTTTCCGCCGTTCATTCATAATACATTGTGGTGTGATCTATTTCCAACCCAATTTACTGCCGTGGTCGTGCATGTACAAAACCCCGGAAATAACAATGCGCTGTGGCAACTAGGGTTCCGATAGCCGCCATGTGAAGTGGATGAACACATGGAATATCAGAACTGCAACTGTATAATGGAACCATGTCATGGATGGAAAATATTTTGTGAAGTGTAATTTTAACCTTGTGGCAAAATATTCCCCTGTCCGAGCAATAAAACGATCAGTATCTAAACCCTGACCTTTTCGCTAATTGGAACTTCCCCGATCTATTGCAACACAAATTGTACTACGTCCGAGGAAATTATTATAGAATGAAATGTAATTTGAAGAATTTTGGTCCCAGGGCGAATCTGTTTTACCTTTCTGTCTTTGGTATGAAGCTATACAAATGACCCACCCAAGGTTAATTAAGCAGTGGGCGCTCCTTTTCAGTCTGGATCTAACAAGGTGGTTGAGAGTTTCGTTTGTGGCGAGTCAGCTAGTTGTTTACTTGTGGATCCTTAACAAGTACTGTATTTAGCATCATTACACAACACTTCTGCTGGGCAAATTTTCATTTCTTTACCTGGACCCAATTTAGTAAAAAATATTTATCTTCGTGGCTATTTTAGCCACGTACATGTAAATGCCCTTTTATGTATTACATACTTTTTGAGAAGAAATGATGGATTAATTGAAATTGTGCAAGATCTACGGATCCAAAGAACGTAGTCCAATATCCCCAAGTTCAAGTGATAAAAATGAAAATGCCTCCAACCCCCACCCCTGGGTCATTTACTGCCAATGAGATTGTCTATTTTTGTGTTTGTTGTGCTTTTTCCATGATATTTTTAAATAAAGTAGTTTTGGAAATTCCACTTTTTGATATTTCCCCGGTATTTCCCAGTATTTTCCCGAAAGTAGAGATAGTTTTGACCAAAATCTGCCGCTGGTGGTATTTTCCGTAAATACCGGTATTTACCACCCCGGTAATTCCCAGGTGGAATACCGGCCACCGCTGTATTGAAATTGAGTATTTTAATATCCTTGTAATACTGTTTCCTGGTGCTTAATATCCCTTATACCGATTAAAGGAAGAATACTTTGTTTTTAGCGGAGTAGAAATTTACTGAACGTAGTGTGTACCCAGTGGAAAAACCTTACAGGCCTGTACGGGGAAAATGGTCGCGATATTTAATTTTTTTCAGTTTTTTTTTGATAACCATCCTCAAACACTATAAAGCAAATTTCCAAACCACATTGAATATTTTTGACTCATTTGGCTTAGATTTTTCTGTTTTTCAAACATAAATTAAACCAATAAAACATAACTGTTTTTCACAACTTAAAAATCGCAAAAAATAATTATGCAACAAAAAATAGCTTGCATCTTGTTGTTACTTGCAAGGGTCCAAAGTGCCTTCCCATCCCACAGATTTCTTTTTATGGTTTTTGTTTTTTGTTGTCAATGGCAACTTTTGCTCTCGATTAACTCTTTTTTTTGAACTTAATTGTTGTGAAAATTGTAACAAATACCAGTTGTCAACATGTAAATCCGACTATGTAAAGATCTATAAGCCGAAAGTTGGTGTGTGAGGCTGGTTTTTACTCATTTATTTGCGAGGTACGCAATTTTCATTTCTGACTGAATCAAGCATGGTTGAAGTCGAATTATATGTACTGTTTGTGTGTGGTAGAGGGGTGCCGCTGGGCAAGCCGATAACCACACATTCGATGTGTGTAGGGCCCCCCCAGGGTATGATGCGGTCATGATTCCGAATGTAGTTATCAGGACTCGAGATGGGGAATTATTTAAGGGCATGTGTCACATGCCAAAATTTAAGCATTTCAAAGTAATTGCCTACAAGGTCACCATTAAACACTCATAATAAATCATTAGGGAAACTATGAGTACATTTTTATTTCTTGTAAACCAATATATGAAAATCTTATACTTATTTCAACAGTAATTTTATACACTCATTCAACATTTTGCTACTGTGGCGCACGATGGTCACGTGGGCGGTTCTGACGGGAAAATACAATTCTGAATTTTCCTCCTGACCACAAGATGAATATTGCATCCCGACCTCTAAAACAAAAACCCGAACTAAATGCAATTCTGCTATCACGAGTATAGTTGCGTCGTTTACTGATCTAATTAGTGTCATTTCGTACTAATTCGAAAGTTAATTACAAGAGATCCCCGTATCATGTTTTTAAGATGTCAAAATTCATAACTTCTATGGGGAAAGCATAAGATTTTTTTCACAACCAAAAAATGCAACGGAGTGGCCGTTTTCATTTGATTTTGCGAGGATCCAGTAATGTATCATGAATGTAAAATTTTATTCATCGACTGCGCATGGTACAACATTTGACCTTGTGGATTCCATCATAAAAAACTTCTCGAGCATGATGAGTCATCAAGCAAACTTCTGGTTCACCGAACGGTCACCGGCGGTCAGTGACGTCATTAATTAGTGGCGCACTTCATTCTAGCATAATCCAAATTTCTAAAGCACAAGTGTTTGTGCAAGTATTAGCTGACTTTACAGACAAAACTTCATGCCAAAATGATCCAAAATCGTGTGTGTACGTTAAAATAAGCTCCCGGGTACCCGAATTATTTTTCGAGCGGGTTCCCGGGTACCCGAATATTGGCGACCTAAAAAATGATCCCGAGCATGTGCAAGAAGGAAAACATAAACAAAAACATGAAACCGCATCAGTAGACCAAGGCTACGGCATGCCATATACAGCAGGCTGTCGGCTGAATTTACCTGTTTTAATTGTTGTTAAAATACCACAAAACGGATCCTAAAATGCAATTCCATCATGATTTCAAATTTATGTAGATATTGTTTGCTAGTATAAACTTCCACAAAAATAAGATTTCTTTTGGCCAAAGTATGGAAAATGAGCCTTTTTCACAGCGACCATGCTGACGAGTTTCCTGTGTCACGGGCGCATCCATATAAATGATGATTAATTTGGTTCCCCGTTGTCAGTGGGAGAACCGGTAGTACGCACTCCCAGGTGTTTACTCATGGTGATAAAAGTATGGCAAAAATAAATACTACAGGACATTGTTTTTTTTTTTATTCAAAAGTAAATTCTTAAAGAAAATCAAAACACAGTCATGGAGCAGCTTCGCTGTATTTTAAATGGATGTATAGTTATTTAATTTTAAAGACTTCAGTGAACCAACCACAAAGCCGCTCCTCCCTAATTACGATAATGGTGAAATCTTAGCTCTAGGGAGCCAGCCCCTGGCCCAGGGCATGTGAAAAACTTTCGAAAGAACTCTTCCGGCCATGAGCAAAACACAGCCCGCCGCTAGCTATAGACGGCTCAGTTTTTAAAAACAGAGAGAAATCCATTTTCATCATAATCAACGATCCACGATACAGGGTTATTGTCCCCGCCGAACGATGTTCGGAACGGGGACTATGAAATGAGCATTTTCGCGTCCGTTCGTCCGTTAGTCCGTTAGTCCGTTCGTCCCGTCTGTGACAAAAATGTTAACCCATGTGTATACATTTAGATGGAGTCAGTGGGGCGACAATGACTGTAACTTGGTGGAAAGAAGCGGCGTTGACCAATTCTCGACCCAGATTAGATTGTGGCCGTATGAAAATATGCTAATTAAGTATCTAATTGGCATAATTTATGAGATTTTCTTGCAAGGCCTCATTTAAAGTTTTGGGAGTTGCGTCAGGCGTATAATGATGTAACTTGGTTGGAATGGAAAGGACCTGAAGAGTTCTTGAGCTGATTAGATTTGGGCGTGATAATTTCGGGCATATTGAGTATGCAAATGAGCTAATTAATAGCACAAATCAGAGTAATTGCGATAATTTTAAAATGACATTGGATACTCAAAAATTCCTGTGCTGCATAATAGCCTATCATGGGGGCACACTTTTTTGCAATTTGAAAAGTATGTGATATTATGTGGCTATGGTATGCCAATGAGCGTAATTAAATATGCGGTAATTGCGTTGTTGTATACTATGAAAAGGTTTTGCATTTGAATCGGATAGGCAAAATTCCTCATAAATTGGACTACTAGGACTATGTGGGAGGGGGGGGGGAGGGGGAGGGGGGGGAGGAGAGGGGGGGGGGGGTTGGGGAGGGGGTGGGGGGGGGGTGGGAGGGGGGGGGGTGAGGGAGGAGAGGGGAGTGGAGGGGTAGGGTGGGGCTGAGGGGGCGGACGGGGTGTTGGGGAGGGGGGGTTGGGTGTGCAGGGTGTTGGGGAGGTGGGTTGTGTGGGGTTAGTGAGGGGTGTGGGGGAGGGGTTGGGTATTGCGGGGTGTTGGGGAGGGGGTGGGGGTGGTGCATGGTGGTGGGGAGGGGTTGGGAGTGTTGCGGGGTGTGGGAGGGGGTGGGAGGGTGCATGATGTTGCGGAGCGATGGAGGGTTGTTGCGGGGTGTTGGGGAGGGGAATGGCGGGTTGAGGGGGTGTTGGGGAAAAGGAAAGGGGAGGCGGTTTAGGGGTATTGGGGTAGGGTTGGGTGGGATTGAGGGGTGAAAGGAGGGGGTGGGGTGTTTGGGGGGGGTGTGGGATGAGGGTGGGGTGTTGGGGAGTTGTGGGGTGGTGGGATGGGCGTGGGGTTTTGTGGGGGTGTGGGGAGGGGGTGGAGGTTGAGGGGGTATTGGGGGGAGGGGGTAGGGTGTTGAAGTTGCATTTATCACCCCCCCCCCCCCCCCCCCCCCCCCACCAATGTTAGGATCGCAACATTAGGCGGGGGGACATATTTACGCATAGCGTAAATACGAGTTCGCTTGTTAGTATTGGGCAAAAACTTAAGGTCCATGGAAAGGCTGAGTAGACTTTTCTTAATTTCATCATTTTCGTTACCTCAACAGTATCCTGACCACATCGCAACACAGATTTTTAAAGTAAACATCGGAAAGTGTTAAATTTCAAGGACAAACATACCCCACGGACAGGCCCTTCTGTGCTTTCGCGAGACGCGTCTAAAGAGATGAGTGGATTTGACCCTTTTAATGACGTCAGAGTAGAAAGTTGTAAACAAAGCTCACACGTGGGCTTAACCGCACCATCGTCACACGTGCACCAGTGCGTGAAACAGCAGGACCAATAGGCATCGAACCATGGGTTACTTCAAGAAAATTGCTTGACTGACGAAAAAAACAGCGTCAACAATATAGCGTATTTATTATCGTAATTTTAAGCCACCAAATCAAGAAAAATCTATGCCATACCAAACATTACCCCATACCGCGAGAAGTCAATTGTGTACGTATACATGCAAGAAAAACCTTGGTGGGGGCCACGCGCGGCGTGTTATTGTTATGGGTTCCACGCGTGACGACTAGGACGCGTATTGCTACTATGACGTCAATTCAGGGGTCACGCTGCCAGCCGGATAATCACTTTCGTTTTTGGGATATTCCTTGAAAGCTTGTCTGACAACACTTGAATTATGCCCAATTTTATTCAAATCACGGGTTTTCATACTGCTTCATGCAGATTTTACATTGATACAATACATACTGTGAATAAAGCCATTTTGGGTGGTAGTATAAGTATGTTTTAAAGCAGGTCCATGGCCCTTTAAAAGTAATATTTAATCGAAATAATTGCATGCAAACATTCCGGCTAAATTATATGTCAAGTTCCTTGTCAAGCGAGCTTGGGCTGCAGCGCCCAGTGCAGCGTCAGCGGCACCGGGCAAACACGTGTGAAAAAATCTGACAGCCATGACGTCACGAATATTGGCGTGATGCGGTGCGTTCAATCGGACTCCTTCAATTTATACACATGTGCATATGCCTCGGAAGTTGATGGATACAAGTAAATGTGACAACTAGGTCTCTCTAATCATTATGAATGTATTAGTATGTATAGTTCCTCCTATCAGCGGTCAGCGCCCACAGACGAAGACTAAAGATGATACCGCATTACCAAACTACACTAGGTTGTTATTTTTTGATGGGTTAAGAATTTAACACAATGCAGGATTGCATTTTTTCAAATCTTTTGTGAAACAGATCGCAAATAGCAGCAGTTGGTTACTTCTTGAAGCTTATTTTTGTATTTATAAATAATACAATTTCGGGTATCGAGCAGGTGAATTTTTTTCCCGGACCCGAAATGTTCGGGCGGACCCGTTTCCCGGGACTCGGTCCCAGCCTTAGTGGACGTGTGCAGTTGTTAAGCACGCACGCACATGTACAAGTACACTGTTGTATGTGACCTCATTGAACCTCCATTCTTGGTAAATTTAGTATTCTACCACTTAAATTCGGCACCCTTAACATGCGATTTATTCCGTTAACGTTGTCGAATTGGTGGGGTGGTGGCAGAATACTAAATTCTTTATTATATGTAGCTATGTTACCCAAAATTTAAAAAAAATATTTAATGTATTAAATTTAAAGTGATGAATATATAAAAAATTCAGAATCAGAGAAAGCCAGTAGTGAAAAAATCTTTTCAATATCACCTTCCTTTCTCGAGATATTGTCCTTCAAACCTTGGCATGCTGGTTTGTTTTCTGGTCATAACTACGATCACGTCGCAACACGTTACAGTGCCTTGTGTCACCATTAGTAACCAAGTGGTCGTAACGCATGTGCTTCATACATGCGGTCAGCCATTTTGCACCGCCACTGACCGGACACCAATTTTTTGTTTTCATGCTCTGCGATACAATGCGAAAACGATTTCAGCTTCGAAGAAGTGACACTTTCTAGGGTGAAAAAACTCCCCCAAATCGATTAATGTATGTTTTAAAAGAGTCCCCTAATGCCTTACCCTGTTAGTAGGGATGTCAAAATGGCACTCCAAATTGTGTGGATTGCTCCACAAGGGCATAAACTTTGAACAATTTCTTGGCATTCTAAATTCAGGAAAATATTTTTGTAGGCTAGGGGAAAGGTTATAGCTTATATTTGAACCTTTATCTATCATTCTGTGTAAAAATTTAATCCATACACAAAGAAATAAAGTCTAAACTTAGACATTATAAAGTCCCTGTTTTTCCACTCTGGCACAAAAATTGTGCCCAGTGGACCCACCATCATTTAAATGACACTGTTGACACCTTAATGTACCAATCTTTGAATCAAGATTGCGGTTTGATCTTCACAACTTACATGACATTGCCACCCCTTTTTAGAAAGAAGATGATCTAAAGATTCATGTCTGAGGGGGCACTTTTCCATTTAATCCTCCCTTTTGAAAAAATAATGCATTTACAGTAAATTCTCCATTTTCTGTCTTTCGAGAGACATCACTGAAAATTCCAAGCAAAATCAGAAAAGTGCTTTGTATATTTCAAATCTTTAAATTATTATCTACAACTTTCCTGTGAAACATTTTTTCACAGCATGTTAGGATCACACCGCAAATTACAATTCAGTGTTTTATGCATACTAATTAGTCATTTTTTTCAGAGATACACTATACTTGAGGAAATTAAATGTGCATCTCATCTGCATATTTGAAATGTAACCCACTGTTTGACCACATGTCAGTTGCTATCACATTACACTGCCATTTATCATTTTAAAATAGTCAATTGTTTTGCCAGTATGTCCATTACACATATTAATTAGGAATTTTCTACCATAGGCCCTGTACAAAAAAGCATCTTATTTGCATATTTTCTATCCAGTGCAGTTGGTAACCACCTGAATTGATGCAGCTTTAACATAGTTACTGAATGTTTAAATCTTCTATGTAATGAAAGTCATTAATGAAGCTAGTTATATATTTTTTGCAATTAATTTTTTGGAAACAGCCTTGGACTTCGTCATTTTTCTGAAGCAATAGCGTGGTCCATTTGGTAAAATTGAACAAGAGACCTTGTTGTCAGGCCAAAATAAAAAAATATGGCTCTGCACGAGGCACTAGTTTTGGTTTTAAATTGTTGTCCAGCACATGTAGAAGGGAAATATTTCAAAAGATGTCAGTTCCTCATTTATATTAGCATTTTTTTCACAACCCTAAATATGCAAGTTGGTCACTTTCCCTTATTTGGCCTTATTTCAGCAGAAACTTAGCAAATTGTGGAGCACATAAAAATTAATATCTCCTGATCCGCTTCACCTGCAAGGATGATCTTGATGTCATTCTACTCCAGAAGCAGAGAGGAATGCGTTTCTATAGAAATTGAACCTATCTCAAACTTCAATTTTTCATTGACATCCCTACTGTTAGAGTTGATGTAAAGTGCAAAAATTGTAGATTTTCAGCTTTCAGTTGGGAAAATTACAAATTTCCAACTCCCTTGACCGATTTTGATACTTGAAAAAGTCGCAACCACGATACAAACATTGACGTCATATTTGACCTTTTAAACCAAGTTAATAGATCATATTAAACCCCATTACACCATTTTTGTTACGTAGTTGTTTACCCACAACTCAAAGATGGTATCGTTGACTGCACACGTGAAAAACGGAGGTCTCGGAAATTACTCTAAAATCAACGTAAATCATCTTATTCAATGGAATAAACGACAGAATTGAGATTTTCATATTATCTGGTGATAGTGTGCATCATTTGACCGCCGGAAATAAAGAAATAAGGTGAGAAAATTGCAGCTAAAGTTTAGTGTATTTTGTGTGTCAAGACCATTGGAAATGTCAATCTTGCGAGTCGGCCAACAAAGCTATTGTATGGGAAGATTGTAATTTCTCCACAAAATGTTCTTTGTGCTTTACGGTGCTTTGACCCCGTAAAACCTGGTGTTCACTATGGGATAGTTCATGAATCAAACTTACACCCCTTGTTCTTAGAAGTTCTTAGATTAGTTTTAAAGTTTTTAGATCAATTTAAAGGTGGTTGTTCCGATTTATGTGTATTGTGTTCTCTACTTGATATGAGAGCCTGGCACTTGCACATACACCCCATCAAGTACCGTGGGAAACAAACTTTTTGATGGTAGACGTAATAATACATGTTGCAAAGCCCTATTCAATACTGTGAATATTGGTGGTGCTGCCACTAAAACGGCAGTTTTTTGTTTATATCTTGGGAATGAAATGGATTTGAGGGCTCAAATTGCAGGACGACAATGAGAAAAATACGGCCTTTCATCTGATATCAAAATCAATACTACTTCCGGGTAAATCGGGGGGGGGGGGGGTCCCAAACACGATCGGAACCTGCCCCTTTAAGTGATTTTTCTCCATTGAACCACACAGTGAAGCAATTTTAGTGCTGTACAGGCGTTATCAGCTTGATACAGCATGAACAGCTCCCTCTAGAGTTTGCTAATGTGAACCTTCTTAACTATACGTTCCGCAGGACACCAAGTACCTGGGCATGAGACTTTAGTCTAGGGAATCCACCGTATCACCGTGAAAACAAAGTGTGCAAAATCAAAAAGTACGATCACTGCACATCGCAAGACACATGACAAACTAACTTCCAGGGATTAGCTAACGCCGGCCGTCGCGGCCGGCCACTTGCCTCCCACCGACTGGCACAGGTTATTTGGGAGGTTGTCGACCGGCACTTTTCTTCAGTGAAATGAAAAAGTGCCACATAATTGGCAAATAAAAAAAATAAAAAAAATAAAAAGTTATAAATTTTAAGATTTACAACCGGCCCTCAGAGTAGCCTAGCTATACCCTGCCTACGCGTTCAATGCGATTCCAAATGATTTGATTTTACACATTGTTGCTAAGCATATTTGTGCCAAATGCCAGATGTCCAGTGGCTGGTCTTGGAGTGGGCATTGGGGTGCTTGCCCCCTGGGTGGCCAAAGGGTGCTAAATTGGCCAAAGGGCAATTACAAGCAGGAAAGAAATAAAGGAGGAAAGGAAGGGGGAAGAAGAAGAGGGCACGAGGGAAAGAAGGAAATGGAAGGAAGACAAAAAAAGAAAAAAAACAGAATGAAGGTTGGAGGAGAAATGTTAAATGAAAAGAAGGAAGGGTGGCAATTAAGGGGAAAGAGATGTTCGGGCGAAAAGGAAGAACTCAGAAAGCGAAGAAGCACCAAAATTAGGACAAAATGCCGATAAATAATTATTTTAGAATAACAGTGAAATCCGAATAACAACCTGCACCACAATTAAGAAAGAGAAAGGATAAAATAGTAAAGAAGTGGCATCAAAAGGCATAAGAAAATCAAAAAATATAGAAACAAAGGGGTGGTGACAAAAGTTCAATAAGATACACAAAAGAGTGGCAAAATCAAAAGAAAAAAATAAAACGAAGGGACGTCATCGAATGAACAAAGGAAAATGGAAAGAAAGAACAAGAAGAAAAATAAGAGGCGTAAAAGTAAAAAGCATAGAATAAAAGGTTGAGAAAAAGTTTAAAGGGGTGCTAAAATCCGCAAAGGAAATTTGAACTAAAAAAAAGTAAGTGCGCAAAACTGAATGAAACGAAAAGGGGTTGAATAAATAGGGCTAAAGGAATATAAATTTTTTGTCACCTCAGTTTTGACTTACATTCAGAAATATATGTACATACATCACGAATTCCCGAAAAAATCATACATTTGATGTAAATTAACAAAATAGAGGCATTTTAAATTTTGCTTTTTTGGACATAACGAAGAAAACTGGGCGGATTTTTCGCCACGGCTTCATGATCAAAAGCGCCAAATTTTGCTCTCCTCGTGACGTCAAAGTGATGACCAAAACATCGTTGACTCGAATTGTTATTGCTGACACTGTATATTGATGGATTATGAATGAAATTAATAATAAAATTCGAAAAATAGTTACAGAAAGACATATTTGGTTTCATTTCGTTGTGTTTTAATATTAAGTGGCAACACTGCGATGTGATGGTCACAACGACGAATTATGGATTGGTCATAATCTTGAGTCACCCATTGCCTGACGATGGATTTGTCGGAATCATTTCGAGTGGAAGCTATGTGGGGGAGGGGAAAATTTTAAAAGGGCAAAATACTCAACAAATGTGGACAATTTCAACTTATTTTTATATAGTAATCTACGTTACTTAAAGCTTGCCATCCATTACCAAAATTTTCCAAATATTCAGAATCATGACATAGTCCTTTAATGAAACTGGTGAAAAGAAACAAAACGTTTCACATTTTAGATTTTGCGGAAACGGTGTCTTAAAGCCACTTCAGCGATTTTTTTCAAAAGGTAAACAAACAGCGCCCCTATTTTTCTATCAAGTTGTATTTTTTTGACACTGTGTTGGAAATGTTGTAGTAAAGACCCCTGTAGTGGCTAAGCGTAACCAGCGCGTTATTGTCAAGAATGATGATTTTTATGCTTTGTTTAAATAAAGTCGGGATCCAAGTTTTTTTAGGCACAAGAAACATCGTAAATGGCATCTTCAGGACCGCTTAAAATGCTTAGTGTCTGCTTTTCGGCAAATGAACTTTAATAAGGTGTTGAATCCTACACTAGCAATTTTAGAGACAAAATGAGGGCATTTTGATTTTGGAAAAAAAAGACTGATAGTGGCTTTAAGGTGGGGTACACCACAAAAGTATAATTGTTCTTGTAGTGACCAGTTAGATAGTGGATTTAACTGAGGGTGATGATGAAAAATAAACGTTACATCGCCACTAAATTCGTTGTCGTCTGATTGTTCAAATGTAATCTAGTGTTATGCAACTTATTTTTTATTATTCTGACTCATATATAGTTGGCGTCGGCAAGAAGAAATGATTAGCTGCAGGATTAGACAAAGACCAGTACCCACCATTTTTTTAATAATTTTAAAAGTAAAAGATGCCTAATTTTCTGGTATGCTACTATGTTTTTACTCTGAACTCTCTGTAGAAAACCACAGCAATGGGGATGGAGATGCTATCAAAGTGTACCTGAGGATTCGTCCACCAGATCAGCCACAGAGTGATTTTGACCACAGTGGTCAGATACTAGAAGTGAGGCCTCCTAATGCAGTAGTACTGAAAGCCAAACCAGATCCCAAAGTGTATACCTTTGATCATGTGGCTGATATTAATACAACACAGGTACATATTATCATTAACAGCAGGGAAAATCACTTTGTTGAGGGAAATTTGTTTAAATCCAATTCAAATTGTTTGTAATTAAGGTGAACAAAATAGAGGTTTGGAACTATAACTTAAGTCTTAAGCAGAGATCCAGACACAATGACAAGTAAAAATAATGTAATTTAGTAATTTATTGTGCTAATTATTAAAACAAAAGTGCAAATAAAATCGTCAAGACATGTATGTAAATCATTGAATAGGCAAATTAAAATTGTTTGGATGGGGGGAGGGAGATGTTTTTATATACCCGATCATTGTCTGCATTCAAGGACTTTCTGTCACATGTTTTGCAATCCAAATTATAATGTTTGAGGACTTACTCTCAGACAAATTGTTAAAATATTTCTGTAGTTTGTTGCCTGATCAATTCTGATTCAATTTTTTCCATAGGAATCTGTGTTTGCCGCTGTGGGTAAGACCACCATCGAGAGCTGTGTGGCTGGTTACAACAGTACCATATTTGCATAGTGAGTACACTCTTGCAACCCCCCCCCCCCATGGATACCACTTTTTAATCCCCTTATGGCTTTAGCCAGAGAGGGGATTTTGCCATAGCAGATTCTGTTGTCAGCATCGTTGTCAGCATCATCAGCCATCTCCAGAAAAAAGCTGCTGTACTGGCCCACACTAGTCCAATTTTGATGACTCTTTCACTAAATAACCTAAGCTGGCGTGCATTGGCACGCATGTTGGTAAACACCTGCTGGCCATTTACCTTATATTTCTTTAACAAATACATTGTATTTGTATGGGCCATTGGTTCTTCTAACCATGTATGATATAAAATTGGATGGATTTGAGCACAATGTTCCAAGTAATTGGTCGAGCTATGAGTTTAAAAAAAATTGTGCGAGTCGCGCAGCGACGAGCACAGTTTTTTTAAAACTCATAGCGAGACTAATTACTTGGAGTATTGTGAGAAAAAATCCATCCAATTTTATCATTATTTTGTTTTCAGAATCTTGTGTCCTTTTTTCATTTAGAGAATGTAAATATGCACAACAAGAAACTAGGAACCAGACACCAGACCCCTGAGTCCTGGCACCAGACAACTGGCTCCAGACACTTGACGCCCAAAAACTGACACCAGACATCCTACACTAAACATCTGACACCTGAACCTGACACCCAACATCTGAGACCCGAAACTTGACACCCAACATGACACCAACACCTGACACACAACATACATCTGACACCTGACACCCAACATCTACCATTGAACTCAACACTCAATATCTAACACCCAAACCTGACACCCCTCAACATCTGGCAACCTGATTCCCAACAGACACCTGACATCTGACACCCAAACTTGACAAACAACACACCACCACAATTCCTGACACCCAACACAATGACACCTAACAATACAACATCTGACACCTGAACACCCCACATCTAACACCACCTTCAATATCTGACATCAAAACAAAAAACCTGACACCCGACACACATCTGACCCCCCGACACCCAACCTCTGACAGGCTAACCTGACACCCACATTTGACACCCCGATGCCTGAGCACCCAAAACATCTCACACTTAAAATACACCAACTACCTGGCAGCCTTGAATCTTCATCTGAACATGCTCAAACCAATCAAAACGCAACTTCTGACAACACCAACACTTGGTACCAAATGCCCTAACCCTGTCACCTGACACCCAACCCCAGACACCTTATACCCGACACCCAACAGACAACCCGGGCATTTAACCCTGACATTATACACTGCTTTGTTGTCCAAATGACACCAGGAACCAATTACCACCAAGACCAGAAAATACTAAGAAATAAAAACAGAAGACATCAAGACAAAACTCATGAAACCTCCCCTCCAAAAAATGGATCATCCTTAAAATATCTCAACCAATCAGTAGCCTCCCTCAGCCAACTGTCCAATTAATCAAAATAATTGGACAGCACAATTACTTCACTAGCTGTGACATGAGCCAATTCACTGTTTACTGGCTATTTCAACTGTGTACAAAGATATAGGAGGAAGATTCTGAAAACAAAATAATGAAGTTAATCGGTCGATGCATAAATGTGAGAAATGAGCAATTGTTAATCTTTGTTTGATTTTAATGAAATTGAGTCAAAGGACACTTAGGGTCATCAAAGGTCAATCTGTGTAAATCCCACATTAAGTTTTGGCCAGTGGTTGTTTTGAGTAACTTTGGTGGCCGTGGCATCTTATGTGCCAAAGAAATATAGTTTTAAAGATTTTCACAAATGGGGTCAAAGTTCATAAAATTGATATAAAATTGGATTGATTAAGCCCAAATTAATTGGTCGAGCTATGAGTTGCAAAAATATTTGGCTACGCAGTCGAGCCCAATATTTTAAAACTCATACCGAGACCAATTAATACGGGGCGTAAATCATCCAAGTTTATCATGGATCCGATATTTTCACACACTTGGACTCCTCAAAACATGATAATGAAGTTAATCAGTCAATGCGTATGTGAGATATGAGCATTATTGTTAACCTTTGTTTATAGCCACAGGCCACAGCCTTTAGCCCACTACAGAAAGGCCATTCCTATGTATCTTCCTGCTAAAGCAGGCGACACAAAAAAGGAACACCAATGCCCCACAGATGCATATCGGCAGTCAGGTTTGTGAGGGGAAAATGCATAGAAGGCACTCATCGGCAGTTTGGGGGAAATGCCCAGCCAGCACTCATCGGCTGTTGTTCTTGATAATGTTAAAATTAAAGGGATTAGCAGCGATTTACTAATCCGAAACATCGAAAAAATCATCAAAATTCATATTTTTATATTTTTGTTACTGGCATGGATATGCGAACATAACCTGCAAGTAGTTGTCTTGAAATCCATGTATTAAAGGCAAGGCAGTACTTTTTATTTGATTCTGTAATTTCTATATGTGCGTTTCAAATTCCGACTTGAGATCAAAAAAGCCTTTCCCGGTGAATATCCCAGATTTTCAGCGTGATATTGTGCACCATGATCAATTCAGTTTGACCTCAAACACAAACATTCTGTAGTGGTGTAAACCACAATCAGCTGTTTAGTGCAGATTTTGAGACGCTGTCGCTGTATGTCTATTTGCGGGAGACGGTATGACAAATTTCCTCAAATACTTCGGGTTTTTTTTTCACTATTTGGTGGTTTGTTTCTACATTAAAGCAGTTATGGATTTGTACACACTTATCCCTGATTTATAAGTTAAAAACATGCATTTCCACATTTTTTTTATTCTCTCGCATTATCGCTGCTAATCCCTTTAACAAATTGGCAGTACAGATTTTTAAAGCTATTTCATTGTTTGCATATCTGCAATTGTAATTATTGTAATTATGATATAATAAAATACACATGGTAAAATTTTGGAAGATTAGTTTATAATCTATAATTTTATTGCAAGCAAAAGCAAAATTGCAAACAACTTGCAAGGGATATTAAGATGCTAATAAACTTGTAAATTCATTACGGGAAAAAGATTTGGAGATGTTATATCTGATAGGTCATTAAAATAGCCTTGATGATTGAAGTACAAAACAGACAATTATGGTGTAATTTAGAAAATATTTCTTTTCTTACAATTTCTTCCAGTTTTGTTTCAATTTCTTCCAGTTGCTTCCAGAAGATACAAAGACAAACTAGAAAATTGCAGAAGACTAATGATTACTTAAGCACACTTGTGTGTGTGTGTCATGTATGTATTTCAAATGTATACTCAGTTAGAAATGTTGGTTTTCTTTGCTTGCAGTGGACAAACTGGATCAGGAAAAACATTCACCATGCTTGGTAAGTCCATTTTTATAACATCTGGAATTTGCTTAAATTTTTTTAGGAATGAATTGATAATCAAAGTGGTAAACAGATTGAGTATGTGTGGTCAGTGGATAGACCGCTGGACTCATGATATGAAGGTAGTGGGTGTGAGTCCCACTGCAGGCAATTAGTCGTGCATTTGGGCTTTAAGAGTGCTCAATCCCATTACAGGACAGCATAAAAACATGGCCGTGTCTGTGTGTGTGTGCATGCGCGTGTGTGTGTTGATGGATGGATGGATGGATGGATGGAATGGATGGATGGATGGATGGAGGGAGGGAGGGATGGAGGGAGGGAGGGAAGGAGGAGGAGGGGGCGGGTGGGAGGAAGGAAGGTAGGTAGGTAGGTTGGTTGGTTGGTTAAGGTAAGTCAAACACATTTTTGGGAAAAAAGGGTGTGAAAGCATACTTTCACACCCTTTGTCCAAACACACCATATTTGAGTTACTCAGCTCAAGAGTGAGCTGTTAGAAAATGTATGATACCGATACATTTTTTTATGTGCAAAGAAATGTGCTCAATTTTTTTTCTTTTCAAGACATCAATGTGTTAAATTCAATGTATTATTGAGCTTATATTGATCTCTGCTGTGACTTCTCTGTCACAAACACAAGCTTTGGTCAGTAGAAGGAAACTGCATGTGTGTCATGAAAAGCTAAACAGTTGTCTTCAGCTAAATTTGGCCCACATTTTGCTTCTGTAACCCTCATCTCATCTCTAGGGTCCGGGAGA
>JAMKCH010021817.1:25000-41417 GCA_023653785.1 Ophioderma brevispina | reverse complement strand
GGAATTGTACACACTTATCCCTGATTTATAAGTTAAAACAAACATATTTCCACATTTTTCGATTCTCTCGCAATATCGCTGCTAATCCCTTTAACCTCTAATTGGGGGCTCTTAACGGGGAATTGAATTGAGCTTTATTTGTTTGCGTTTAAAGGGTATCTGACCTTGACATGCATGTGATACTGTAACAGAAATTGGGGGCTCTTAACGGGGAATTGAATTGAGCTTCATTTGTTTGTGTTTAAAGGGTATTTCTGATCTTGGCATCCATGTGATACCGTAACAGAAATTGCCGGCTCTTAACCGGTAATTGTATTGAGCCTCATTTGTTTGTGTTTAAAGGGTACTTTTGACCTTGGCATGCATCTGATACCGTAACAGAAATTGGGGGCTCTTAACCGGAAATTGAATTGAGCTTCATTTGTTTGTGTTTAAAGGGTATTTCTGACCTTGACGTCCACAATATGTCATAACAGTACTAATTAAAAACAATCAACTAAAACTGAAGATATTCACCTAAAATGCTCAATTTCAAAGTTTAAAGTTAAACAGACTTTATGTTTTAATGTAGTAAACATTTGTGTAGTGTAAAAGTACCATATAGGATACTGTGTATATGCCGGTTCTGACATTTTATTGAAACGTTGTGGTATTCTATATGAAGGATGTCAAATTGTGCTTAGCTATTTCACATATCGACTAGTATGTTGACAAACATTATGTACGGTACATGCAAAAAACATGATTTGTTAGAAAAACTGAGGGTGTCATTCTCAGGAAATCGCCGAGTCCTCCTTTAATTTTGAAAACTAAAATTTTACATTGTGGCAAAGAGTTTGGAGCCTTTTTTTGCATTTTAAATGTAATTTCCCTTTTTAAAATAAATCAGGATATTAATTTTAATGTTTAAACCACAATTGCCACACCGTTACTTTAATAAGAATTTAGCTACACTATTTGTAATTATATTTGCATCACTTTGAAAACCATTTTTCTCAGAAACTTATTTTTCTGTTTTCGCATCATACGCAACTATGTAATGTCACCGATGATGTATTTTATGCCCGAGACTTTATGCTTTTAAACTAACCAGATCGGTCATCTATTCAGTCAAAAATTGCTTTGTGGGTTAGCATTTTATTGTGCCGACACCTTCAATCAGCTGTAGTGCAATTCGCTGTAGGAGTGCCACGTAATAGGATTCATTATCCAAACAAATCACACGGCTTATCGTGCGGGAAATTCAAATATTTCATTGTATAGCATGTGTCCTGTGATTTGGACCGATTGCTGGGGAAACAAATCCTATTACGTGGCACTTCTACAGCGAATAGGCAAATGGGGATGAGTGTCAGACTGGTCTGACTGGCAAGATGAAAGCAAAAATACATCGCGGTCCTCGGACCTCTAGTGTCGCCTGCCGTCGCGGTTTGTGAATGATAGGTCTTATATGAACTTTGACCTTGACATTGGACCTTTGACCTCAAAGAAATGAGGGTTGTAATATCCATAAACCAAGTTTGGTTTCAATTGAACTAACTTTGCAAATTAAATCAATTTTACATTTTCAGCATATCTTACAACTTGATCTTTGACCTCTGTATGTGACCCGTGACCTCATCAACAAATGAGGGATCCCATGTTGCACCTATGACTCGAAGTTTCACAACATACGACAGTGGCCAAAGTGATCCCTGTGTGACTTCCTGCCTAAAGACAGGCAACACAAAATGGGCGGGGAAAGGAGGTCGAGTAAAGGCACAATTGAGAGGGTGGATGGTGACCACCTAGCACTGACCCATGTTATGCCCCTGCCTTCAGAGTTAACTTTAAAGCCACTATCAACAATTTCAAAAGGTGACAAACATTGTGTTTGTGTGTTTAAAAACTTGAAAGCAACAATTTGCTAATCTGGAAAATCAAAAATAAATTGTCAAAATCCAGGCAGTGGCGTAACCCAGTGGGGTGAAGGAGAAACCCCCGCCCCCCCCCCCCCCAAACAATAAAGAGGAAATCGGGGATGAGAGGGGGGCAGTGCAAGAAATTTTTACCTAAAAAATGTGCAACCGAAACAATGGGTTATATACTTCTGAATTGTCACAGAGAAATGTGTACAAAAAATAAACCACTGGGGAACAGGTAAAAATAGGGGGTAATTTTGATACAGGGGTAAAAAGTAAAACAGGTCTTAATTGTTTTGAAACCTACACCAACTTAATAATTCTGGTCATGGAATTAAAAAAAGATATTAGTTTGCCATATCTGCTGTCGTTACAGGATTAGAGGCTCAGAACGGTTCAAGGTCATTCCCGCGGGGGTTTTTTAAGGGGGTTCTTTCAGAGTGCGCCGATTTTGACGCGAACTAGTTCTCAAAAATGACATATTCTTTGCATTGACATTTTAGTATTTAAATTAGATGGTAAGCATTAATGACCCCAGAGAATATGTAGACTTATTGTACATTTTGACCTCTAAATTACACAACTTTGAAACTATATGAAGAACTTGGATCATTTTGAAAAGAACTGGAACATTTTGAAAATTGTACCGGATTAAAAAAACCTTGAATTTTATGGGCCTATAAATAATCTATAACCCACAGACAGGGGGAAACTAAACTGTTTAGGGCTAAGCATTGGCCAAAATTTGGCAGAGATAGATTCAGGAAATTTTACCTATTCTATTTACCGCTGATGTACAAAACTTTCCCCTCAAATTGTGTTCCTCACTACTTGCACTTCTAGGACATTTGATATGTTATTCTTCAGCATTAAAGTTAACAAAAACCAACATGATTCTGTTGAATTATTTTGAGGTCAAACCACTATTTATTCCTTGCACTAGAGTGGGAAAGAGAGAAATGGGAGAATGCTGATGTTGGCCCCCACACTGACTGACAATGTTGGTTCCATGGCAGGCCTGAATCCATTGTATTGTATTGGTATCTGTGTTTACTGATAGGGATCCCGGAACTGGATGTGCTAAGGCCAAGAAAAAAAAACCAAGGTGTCTCAGAAGATTGCACGCATTACAGATTGTTTAAAATTGGTTGTGACCGCATAATTTTTTTAGGTTTTACTCTAATTTTTTTTGTAAAAATCTCAGAAAAAAATTTGGCCGGGAAGCGGCCCCGAAAATTGAAAAAAGGGGCCAAAAAATGCAATTAAAAAAAAGAAACGAATAAAACGCATTTTGCATGAGCATTTTCTAAAAAAAAAAAAAAAGAAAAAAAAAAAAGCATTTTTGCATTGTGATTTTCTTCTGAGACAAACTTTTTTTTTTTGCCTAAACAAAAACTGCAAGTCTAAATCAGTGTATGTATTAAAAGCAAAACATTTACATGGGTGTTAATAAAAAGTCAGACTTGCAATTTAAAAAAAAAAAGCCTAAACAAACAGGGTTGGATCCAGGATTTGAAAACGTCAAAATGTTACCGGGGGGCTGAAAGGTAGTTAAGGCTGAAACTTGTTTGAACTTGTCCAAAATGGGCTGATTTTACAAGATTTTGCAGAATTACCCGGTCGGCGCGCGCCCCCTCCCTGGATCCGCGCCTGACAAATATCCCAGACTTTGAAGCACGATACATGCATGAAAAACTTTTTGATAATAACATGAAAAGGCCAAAAAACATGTGAACATACCAAAATGCCCCTAAAAACCATGTGCAAAAATAAATAAAATTGTGTAAATCTTAACAAAAAGCCTGAAATCGGGCAAAAGCATGAAAATTCTCATGGCCTGGCGATATTGTGCACCATGACCTGAAAAAAAACCAACGCACATACACAAATCACAACAAAAGAGAAATTTCTTGTATTCACTTGTATACCATATACAAATGGTCAAGCATTGCATTTATTTCCATGTTTTCCAAGTTTCCTAGCATCTGTGGTTTAATAAATTCCATACATGCATATTTGCAACTTATTAAATGAGATTTTTCTTGATGAATACCGATCATCATAGCACAGCTTTCAATGTATTTCCTCTCCCATAGGGAGCTTATCACCAAAAACTCAGATTGCACTTTTTAGTTAAAGCAAGGGAGAGCGCGGCCTAGCGGTTAGGGTGCTTGCCCTGTTGGCACAACTCCTATCAAAAAAATTCACGGGTTCAAATCCCGGTGGGGTCACTTGCTGGTATTTATTTATTCGGGTACTCAATTCTGGATTTAATCTGTACACGACTATGATTAAAATACAGAATACCGCTCTCCTCCATTGTCACTTGGATGGGCAACTGAATCATGAAAGCATGCCCGTCCCTTCGGAGGGGACATTAAGCCGTCGTCCCAACTAACATCGCAGTCCAGTGTCCGATAGAGTAGGGTGTAAACCCCTGATGTTCCCAATCCACCCATAGGTCTCAAAATGTGGGGGGCCATTTTAGGAGCGTCCATATCGTGGATACATGCGGCCCCGATCAGCTTACTCAGTTGAATTAATCTGACACCACCACAAGCCATTACTAATGACATGTGGACACGCTAAAAGAGTAGTTAAATGCAATATAGACATTTTGTTTGACGATCGCCCCTAAAAATTCTAAGGTTGCATTGGTAATTGGCTAGACTCTATAACCTGTTTGAATGGTAAAGCTCTAACGCTCTATATCGGATCCCAATAATTCTTCAACGGCTGCTGAAAAAGTCATTCCAATATGGAAGCCGGAAATATGCCATGTATGTGCAATGCGCATCCATTAGCTTTTTCTGTTGGTTATGCATAACAGTGCCTGCGACCAGGGTGGGGGGGGCAAATGGGGGGGTGCAATGGGCCCCCCAAATTTTTTTCTTGCCCCCAGTTGCCCCCCCCTGGTCGCAAGAAAAGAAGGACTTTCGGGCAAAATTCAGGTGATTTGGGGCCAAAATCAGCGATTTTTGCCAAAATTGGTGGAAAATTTCTAATTTTCATATTTTGCCCGCCCAGAATTTTTCACTTTTGCCCCCCCAAGATTTCACTTTGCCCTCCCGTTTCCTTTGCCCCCCCCCCCCAGAAAAGAGGTCTGGTGCGCCCCTGGTTATGCCGGTCAAGATAGATCATTTGAGAGATTGTGGCTATAGTACATTGGACAGACAGAAATTTTGACATTTCCAGAGCTGCTGTTGGATTAGGATTGGGGATCCCCGAATCCAATACAAAATCTTTTTTATGATGCCACGTGAAATTTTGAACATTACGGTTTACAGATGTCATGTAGTTTACTAGAACAATTACCAACTGTGCATAAATCTCGCAAATTGGAAAATTGGGGGGCCGCTCTTAAAAAGGTGCTATTATTGCTTTAAAAATGGACCCACCTGTTTAGAAGAGTAGAAGCAAAAATGTATACCAATTGGCCCGGGAACAGTGTGGGTGTGTGACCTTGTTTGGTCGATCACATTAGGATATTTTTTTTTGTTCATAACCTCAACAGGAAACATCTCTTGGCCCTAAAATTGAGAAAAATTAAAAATTTCTTGGTAATACAATCTCAAAATTTGGAGGTTGAAAGTGGGGGGCCTAGGGAGGTTTGCTGATTTGGTCACCAACCTCTAACAATCTCAAAAATTAGTTCTAATTTTTCTACAAAACTGGCCAGCCCTGGGTGGTCCATAATTGAAATTTAAGAGTTACTCATTGACACAGTGCGGGAGCTAGCCGATCTGTGTAATGTCTCGAGTATAAAAGATTTGATTAATCTGGAGACAACTGAGAGATCCCTGAAATTCGATTTCCAAATGCTGCAATGGTACCTTAAAGGTCCAGGAAAATGCAAATAGAATTGACGTGCCATGGTGGTTTGTGTCAAGTCTACAAGGATGGGAATGAAACGCATTCAATATTGGGTTGGTGATGACATCATAGTGAAAACTATTGATTTTTCAGAGAGTAATAGAAACATTCCAGGTGACTGGTGTGAATTATTCAGGACAAGACTGAAAATCAATCGTTTCACTAATGACGTCACTGGTAGTGTATCTTTTTTGGCCCTGTTTAGTGGAATGGATGCCCCGTAAAGATTTGGAGTAGTTATCATCTCATTTCCTGGGACCTTTAAACGGTGTACAGGGTCAAATGTGTTTTAAAGTATACCAAGTATTTGTCTAACCATTGTAAGTTTCCAAAAAGGCTCGGGTCATTCCATGCCAAACACAAGGTGTGGAAACCCACCCTCTCAGATTTTGTGAGAATTGCAGTCAAAGGTACTTTTATGGGGCTACAGAGAAGGTCAAAAGGAAAAAGTCAAATTCCATTCCTTTTGAATTATAAGGTCTCAAAGTTTTACGACTCGGACGATTAAAATTGTGATCAGTTAGTTAAAAAAACTTATTAATGCTATTTATATAATCAGTGAGTTGCTTTGTTATTTGATTGCAACAAAGTGGCAAGTAGATTCTTTGCATCCCCCAAGTAAAAATAGGCCCTCAAAATAGTTGCCATGGTGCAAAATGGATAAAATGGGCCCAACATAGAGGGGCGCTTTACTTAACGCGTATAACACTGAAGAAGTTCTAGAATTGAAAAAATATTAGCATACACTATAACAATCACTGTTATAGAAGTTAGTTTTGTATATTTTTTGATGTCGTCAGTGAAAAAAATGTGGATTTACATATTCACACAAAATAAGCTCAGTTTGGTTTAAAAAGTTTGCTTGAATTCAGGAAAGGACTTTCCCTATAAAATTGCAAATTTGACAGTATTTTGGGAATATTTTTTTGTATCACTAACAGACCACTTTAGATGTGATCAGTATCATCCAAACATGTCACAAACAATTCCTACATGACAGTTAGGTGACCCAGTTCAAAAGGGGAAGAGGATATCCTCTGTCCCCTTAACTTAGTCTCAAATTTGCACTTTTTATGGGTAAGGGTTTCGAATTCTGCAACTGTTAAACCAAAATGGGCCAAACTTTGCTTAATCTGTGTTCACTGACGACATCAAAAATACAAAAAAAAACAAAACTTATATCACAATGATTCTTATAGTGTATGCCATATTTTTTCAATGCTAGAACTTAATATCAGGTGTACTATGCATCAAATAACGCCCCTCAATGTTTGGTCCCATTTTTAGTCCATTTCACACCGTGGCACTTTCGAGGGCCTATTTGTACTAGGGGATACAAAAGGAAAGTCTAATGCCACTTGTTGCATTCAATAACAAGCAAATACGATTATGAAATAGCATTAATGAAAGTTTTTAATAATGAATCACAATTTTATAGTCCGACTCGTAAAACTTTGAGAGCCCATAACCTTCAAACTGGAAGGAATTGAATGTTTTCCTTTTGTGACCTCCTCTGTAGCCCCATAAAATGTACCTTTTGACTGTGTCAATTTCAACAAAACCTGAGAGGGTGGGTTCCAACGCTTGGTGTTTTGGCATGGAATGACCCCGATAATTTTTTATAACTATCTCTGCAGCCTAAAATCTTTGAGTTAATGGTTTAAAAAACAGCAAAAATAAAAAAGGATCAATTTCAGGGGTCAAATTTTAAAAGTTGCTCCAATTAGAGAAAAATGGATACAAAATATTGGTGGAGCTCATGGAGGGGAGGGCTTGAACCTATCTTTCCCCTAATTTGTTACACTAAGGCAGAGTCCCAAAACTACTCCTCTACAAGGTGTCTAGATGCCTCTCGTTCTTAAGGCACCATTTACGTTCCAGGTGTCGCTCTTAATGCTGTCTACATATTCGCTCAAAAAACCTTTTGTACGCAAGATGTTAGTTACAAATGTCTGCTAGCATCCCAGCCAACCCTGAGCACGATATGAAAAGTTGCTTTTTCCTGTGGGCTTTCCCCTTCCTTTCCTCAATACAATATATGATGCAGGATTGTGCGTTGTTTTAAGTATTTAAAAGTGCATTTTGTAGAAATAAAAATAAACACTTTTTTTGTTTATTGTTCATTAATATATTTAGAATGAGTTATTTCCCATTTTTCAGTTGATTTGGATGTTTTTCCATTATGACGTTCTGACAAATTTTTAGTGTATTATACGCCACATGCCAATGATTTGGTAATTTTCTGTCCATTATATAGACAGAAAATGAAAATTTGATTTCTTCCAGAGTGCATTCAAGCATACATACTTTTAATTGTAACATCAAATAGATTTCCAGTGTCTTGATAGGACAAGTGCATTAAATTTTTTTTAAAATTGACCTGGTATTTCCCTTATTATACCCATTGACCATGTCTCAATATCTCTAGTCAAGAACTATAAGTGCAAAAAGTTATGCATTTCCTCATGCTGACAAGGCTGCTTGTAATCCCAAAAAGCAAAGTGAATTGAGCCAGCCCCGAATCCGTCATTGAAATTAGATCCGAATGAGAAAAACTCACAGCAGGCCCTCAGCCTCTTTCCATTCAAAATAACTTAATAATTGAGCCATAGGCACACTGTCGGGTCTGAAAACAAAAACTTTTATTCGAGATTTAAGAAATTCAAAGGTAGTCTCATATTTTCTCAATCATTAAATAGCTTACATTTTATATTGAAAAAATATGATTGCTATCACCCAGTTAAACAAAATAAAAACCTTGCTGAATATGCAAACAAAAGTAGCAAATTTGGCAGACGCACTTGCACGCTGTAAAATGCAGTGTGGAACACATTTAGTAGGTGATAGGTTTGAAGATGTTTTATCTACAGTTTTGAAGGGCACTGAATTATAATTTCTGGGTCCAATCTCTGGGAGATGTGGGGACATTGTAAAATAATGGGATAAAATTACTACGGCAGAAATTTGAAATCAAGTCAGATTGTGTTTAAATGTACACCTAAGTGTAAGGGTTATAAAAATTAAAAACTCTAATTTGTCTAGGTTCTGACCTTTAGTTACACAGCTCTAAGCTCTGATACGGATGAAAGTCATCCTGGGGCAAAAATTATCCACAATGCTCAGATTTGATTGAAACTGGCATCAAATTACTGCTCTGATCAGACTGAAGCAGAAAATGCCTTTTAATTCTTTGGGTGAGAGGTCTGTATACAATTTTGAGGTCAATTTTGGTGACCTCTATAGACCATGTACACCCTTGTTACATTTTGCCACCAATTACAAAACCAAATTCCTAACATTGTAAAATAAGGCAATACAAGACAAAACTAAAGGTCAGAAGCTAGACCAACTATACCTTTTTTTAATCCTTATAACGAGACCGGTGTATCGATGTACATTTAAACACAATTTGACTTTGTTTCAAATTTAACCCTTTACTAATTTTACCCCCTAACTTACAATGTTCCCCACATATCCCAGAGGTTGGACTCAAAAATTCGGATTCAGCACCTTCAAACTATATAAAAATATCTTCCGAAACTTCGAGAATAGGATTCTCATTTACAACCCTACTAATTATCCTACTATTAAAAAGTCAGGCTTTTGACTCATAGACACAATAATTCACGTAAGCTTTTTAATTACAATTATTCATGGCAAATTTATTTTGCACCGTCAAATCATGCCATATGCACAATTGGTAACCTTATTCTATCCCTAACTATTTATACAGTGACGTACAAACCGTTGAAGCAATAACAGCACTTTTTTTTTAAGAGTGCCCCATTTAAAAAAAAAAAATTACACAGTTGTGTTGGTAATTGTTTAGAAAACTACACCTGCAAATGGTAATGCTCAAAAGTGCATATTTGTCATAAAAGAAGCGATTTTGTAATTAGAATCAGGAACCTTGATTCTAATTTAACAACGGAACTGGGGACGTCAAATTTCGTCCGACTTTTATCATATTGAAAGGACGTTTGCAGCAGCCACTGAATTAATATCAGGATCCAATATTAATTATCCTAATCACGCAATTCCTTTTTTTGCAATACATACACAAGTTTGAGCTTATCATTCACAGGTATAGTTTACTAGCCAATTACCAATGCAACTGCAAAAGTCTCATAATATTTTGAAAATTGGGGGTGCTCTTCAAAATATGTGCTGCTATTGCTTAAAGTAATGTATTATATAAGTGAAACCCATCAAATTGTGCAAATCTTCTAGTACTTCAAGAAAGTGATATATGTACTCCACTGATCTGCCAAAATGAAAATTACTGTTCATTCAGTCTCTTCTTGTGATTAAATTCAATTGCCATTACAACATTTCTTTGTCTTAATCTTAATGTTACACTCAAAGTGACTTAGTTCAGCAGCAGTGCAGGGGCATTATGTACGGACGGTAACTATTATATTCCATTCCTACTTGAAGTGCAATTTTCACAACTTCCTATTTAACCAAACTCGGAAGTTGACAAATTTCACAGTTACTACTCTAAATAGTGGCATTTCCACCAGAGTGTTTTCGAACAATAGTGTTGTACAAACATTGTGTGAAAACAACAAAAGATTTTTTGATTAAAGGGATTAGCAGTCGGATGTGCCTACAGCTGAAACATAAAAAAAATCATCAAATTTATATTTTTGTATTTTTGGTTACTGGGCATGGATATGCAAACATAACCTTCAAGTGGTTGACTTGAAATCTGGAGTTAAAGACAAGACATAACTTTTAAATCTGCTTCTGTAATTCTATACGTGCGTATCAAAATTCCGACTTGAGATCAAAGCTTTTCTGTGAATATCCCAATTTTAAGCGTGATATTGCGCAATCATGATCAATCAGTTTGACTCAAACACAATATTGTTTGATCTTTATTATTCTGTGCTAGTGCAAACCACAATCAGCCTGTTTATTGTAGATTTTGAGATGTCATCGCTGTTTTTCTATGTCTTTTTACGGGAGACGGTATGGACAAATTTTCCTCAAATACTTCATTTTTTTCACATTGTTGGTGGTTTATATTTGAGACATAAAGGTCCATGGACACGGCTTAGTAGACATTTCTTAATTCTAATTTTTACCTCATTAACAGGTATCCTGATCATATCGAAACACAGATTTTAAAAGTGAACATCGGGAAAGTGTTAAAGTCTTTCAGGTATAAATATAACCCAAACTGACCGGGCCTTCTCCTGTTTTCCCAAACGCGTATCAAGATGCAGGAGTTGGATCGTTGACCCGTTTTAATAAGTCCAGAGTAACAAGTTGTAAACAAAGCTCAAGGGGGCTAACCGCAACGACAATCCCAGCATATTCTCCTTGTCGGTTATTTTTCTGGTAACTTGAATAAAGCTGTGTTATGATTCTATTGTCGGTACGGTCGCCGTGTGCCCGTCGGACAATCAGCGAATTAGTATCGTAATTTGAAGGCGACAAAATCAAAAAAATGTGCCATATGATAACACGTACGACGATAGCAACGAGAAGTCAACTGTGTAGTATGCAAGAAAACGGGCCACGCGCATGTCCGTTCCCGATGACGATCATGCCGCGTATCGCGTATTTGTACAGGCGTAATTGGGGATCACGCGTGCCAGCCGAAATCACTTTATTTTGGAAGTTCTTGAAAGCTCTGCACCAACACATGATATTATGCCCAATTTTGTATCAATATACAGTTCTAATGTACTGCTTCATGCAGTTTTACATTGATACCACCCGGTTTCATACTATGAATGAAACCTGTTTTGTGGAATTATAAGTACAGGGTAGTCAAAAAAAAACTGACCTGATTTTGTCTGCCCTTTGAATTTTCAAGTACATAATCTCACCATATGTGAATCAGCTGAAATAGCTTCGTAATCATCTTTATTTGCTGCCAAAGATCATCGAATGTACGTATCAGACCGAGTTACATCGTTGGAATCCAGCAGTCGGTTTTGGCAGGCTGCACGGAATAACATTTGCTAGCGGGCGCCGGCATTCAAATGGGGAATGTGGATAGGTGAAAAACCAGATACTGATCAAAAGCTGTAGCTCGGCCTATACTAACCGATTTGAATTTGTTTGTTACAAGGAAAGCTAATGAAATTGGCTTTCCGATGACTCCACGTGATATATATGTATTAAAAACTCAAAATGGCGGACCCAATCCGGGTCAAGTTTTTTTTTGACTCACCCTGTATGTTTAAAGATGCCATGGACTTTAAGCCGTTATATGGAGTAGTACACACTTATCCTGATTATAGTTAAACAAATGCATTCCACATGTTTCGCTTCTCTCGCAATTTGCATGAATCGTTTAAGGTCATTGTGTGCTCCTAATCTTCTGCAGCTATGGCAGTGAGGTGTGCGTCCGATTTCTGCTTCTGTCAAAACCTGTCGAGACAAAAAGTAAACAAAAAACAGAGTTAAAGTACTGCAAAGGTTTGGTAAAGTCTGTAAATCCCAGGGCAGTTGAACCCCTGTAAAAAACCGGTGGGTGGACTTATTGAGTTTTAAATATTCATAAGTCTTTTAAAAGTCAAAAATATGCATTGTTCTGACCATATAGGCAGATCAACATGAGAAGTGCAACTTGAAATGGGTCCAAACCAACCCAGTGTTAGGTTCAGTGGTTGGAGGTGACCAAGCCATCTAAAAACAAACTTGACCTACGCGTATGACATATTCGCTCTTGCAATGGTTTCATCATTTGCAAGGAAAGCTCGAATGGGAGCAATATGAATGGGATCATATACACAATAGTTTGATTCTATAGACAAAACCAATGACCTTACAAGGGGGGGGGCTGCTCGACCAATCCAATGGCAAACAAGTACATTATTTTTGTAATGGAAATTCAAGTATTTTAGAACTTCAAATCCCAATTTAAGACAGGAACTGCCAAAGTTTGAATTTTTGCAGATAGGACCAAGTTTGCCGATCAGATTGGCATAATGACCCTTCTCAACTTTGTAAAGGTAAATGGTGATGGTGGTAAACAAACACAGGGGAAAAGTATGAAATATCAATTGAATGTTACGTTCCATTTCTACCTGAATTTTTGGTAGCCCCTTGTGACTACAGCTACCTCAATCTCACTAGGCTTGGGTGAGTCAGCGATATCAATGATGATAAACACTTGATTAGCAGTTGATGAGAGAACAAGAGGATACATGGCAGTTCAATATTTGGACATCATAACAAACAAGCGTGTTCTCTAATCTGGGATCTCAACTGACGACATACTTTGATCCGTACTAAATACCACCTCTAATTAAATGCCCCCTACTCTACTAAACGCCCCCTCTCTCATACATGACTCCTCTAATAAACGCCCCCTTTCTGAAAAATTTCATGTCGTGGGGGGCTTTTATTACAGACGATACAGTCTGTAGGCAGGAAGAAATTTATTTTGTAAAAGTATTCCTTGTTAATGCTAGCACCCTCTAGTGAACACAAGTGTCACACACCCCACGCTCATTTCATCTGGCTTGCATTGTATTTTTAAGCCTTCAAATTCCCAAAGTGAAGAGATTGCCTATTTGCTACACGATCAAAGTATAGATATCTCTTCTTTACCATCTCAGACGACCCATCCAGTAAAATAATTTTTAACCATGTTTAGTATTAACCATCCATTCCAGTGGGAAACACATGTTTTTTTTGGGTGGTCAATTGACCCCATTTGATGCCTAGATGATTGTTTTTTGATCTCAGTTAATATCTCAAGCACCCTCCTCTAAAAAATTCAAAATCTTAATACCATCAATTCCGAGAAAATATAATTTTTTTTTTTTTTTTTAAAAACTGAACCAAGCTTGAGCTTATTATTATCCTTAGCATCTCAATGACCTACCCTTCTGATCGGATCATTTTAATCTCCAGTGAAAGCGGGTTCCTCCTGCATCATACTAGAAACGACACTGGTAACTAGAGTATGAGTGCAGGTAAAGATACCCAGGATTATCCCCTACTCTTTTGATGAGGTCTGCAACTTTTTACGTGCTCAGGATTGACTTCCCTGACACACAGGACCAAAACCTTTACATGACTATCCGAACCATGATTCGCTGGGTCCCCCATTGCATATACTGCACGTTCTACGCAATGGGTGGGAGCGAGGAACATATTCACACTACATTACATGGCTGCGTGAGTATGCAATTTCATACCTTATAGGAACTAATTGAGTATGAACATAAGAACCTGACTCTTGCTGGGCTCGAACCACAGCCGCTCGGTCGATCCTTTAAGCTCTGTCGATGGTTCAGCGCCTTAGACGCTCGGCACCTCCGCCCTCCATAATGAAGAATAAATTGAACTATACATTCTGTCTACTAATCAATTCCGTGGAAAAGTATAAGATTTTGAAGTACATTTAAAAATGAACCCGTCCTTTGACCTAAATTGAGACCTTTGACCATGTGGTCAACCCTAGTCTCCCACCTACAAATTATTATAAGGTGGTTGGCAATGAAGTGACACGTTGAAAGGCACTTTTTTTTAGAAGACCCCAACCACTGTGTAACCCCAGGGTACTACCAGCTGATTTTATTGCAATTCATAGAGTCATAAGAAATGCAGTGACAATAATCGGAAATGTTAAAGAGAGTTTACAATGTGTATACGATATATAGAAAGTCTATTTTGATGGGTCACTCCGATGTCTATGTTTATAAAAAATCATGTCCCCCTCTACCATACTTAAGCACGACTCTAAATCAACTACATTTCTATCCATTTTTATCCTGCCCTTGCATTTTTATTGTAGTTGATTGATACACCCTCCCTTTTTGTGCAACTTTTTGTGGTACCTAGGCCGGCTTTACTACTTAACTTGAGTTCGCCTTAGCATTTTCACCCTAATTAATTCTCACTTCCCTTAGGTTTCAATTATTCTCTCTTTGGGTCTCTTTTTTTAAATTATACTCCTCACCACGATTTAGATTTACCCCATATGTTTTTCGTTCGTTTTAATTCAAAAACATATATCGTAACATCCTGACTACTCCATACTGAGAACACAGTTTATTTTGCTGTTTTCCTACTCTCACCCTCCTTGTATTTCCCAACTACTCCCTTTTACCCACCATAAAATACTTTTTCCCTTCTTTTGTTTTTTTTTTTTCCTGTATTTTTGTTCTATCTTTCTGTGTCCCACCAACTCCCTAGGATTTTAATAATCCTTAGCAATTTGTATTTTTCTAGTCCCCCTTGTTTGTTTACTCTGTGCTAGTCCTTGTTGCTTTCGTCTTGTCTGACTTGTCCACACATCTTGCCCACAGCATTGTGTAACTATTATCTAAACCCAATTTCTCATTGATCTCCTCTTTTTCCTTCTTCAATCAACTTCACACCCATCTCAATTCTCTCTCTCTCCCTCATCTTTCTCTCTCATCCGCCCTTCTCTCGGTCTCCCCTCCCCCTCTCCTCCCTCGCCCCTCACCTCTCATTCTCTCCTCTCCCTCATAACCCCTCCTCCCCATTATTTTCCTTTTGATTTTATCCTTTTCGTATGCCTTGCCCTGCCATAATACATAATGCCATTTAACTACCAGCTTCACGATGAAGACTTTCGAGCATCATTAATTGAATTTTCACCAACACTAAATTGACATCAATCAAACTTAACTCCCTTTATCAATCCATTACTTACAGACCCCATATCATCCTCAAACATGTGACTACCCATCCTTTCATCACTCACACACAACAATCCCGGTTCTGAAACAAATAAAAAAAAAAACACTCCCCCCCTCCCGCCTAGAGCAGGAACAACAGGAGGAGAAGCGAAAAAAAAGGTGGGACGAGTCCACAGACGACAGCTTCAACACACTAATAAACCCATCAAGTAACGACTCATTTTCCATCTCCATTCAACGTTCCCGTTAGTATGCCACAAATCATATGAAGAAATCACTAACTACCTTGATCACCTCACCACTCTTTTCTTTGTCTTAGGCATTTTCAGAGACATGGCTACTAATCCAAGTAACCACCTCCCTTTAATGGCTACAAAGTACATTCCATGAGCACTCACTTGCAAGAGGACGGGGAGTTTGTGCTTTACATCAAATTCACCTTCATACAAATCTACGACACAACACCATGAACCAGAATCAAACGCACTTTTCATCGAACTCACCCTGTAACACCAACACAGACCCAACACTAACTGTCGGAGTTTATTTTACAGACTGCATGAAAACACAATCCCAACATTGATTAACAACAGCTTCGAGCAGCTGCTCCTCACTGACTAAATAAAACCAACCGTGATATCTATATTGTCGGTGACCTTAATGTCAATCTTCTCAATTATTCCACCCATCCACAAATTAATACTTTATAAACACATCACTTTGCAAACTCTTATATCCCTACAAATTAACATACCTACAAGCATTACGCATCAAACAGCCACGCTCATTGATAATATATCACTAACTCCACTGACACAGACTCCACACCAGTGATATTTGTCATGACACTACAGATCACTTCCAATATTCCTCTTACTCACTTGACCACCGAAAATAAACAGATCTGAGTAACGAATACGACGCCCCCCCCCCCCCCCACACCCCGCCCCCGCCCCACCCACCCCAAGCCATCCCCCCCCCCCCCACCGCCGCACCCCCCACCCCCCC
>JAMKCH010021817.1:0-20000 GCA_023653785.1 Ophioderma brevispina | reverse complement strand
CACACCAGCAACCAAACAAAATACAAACATACAAAACACTCAACTCACCATTATTCGTATTGCCCCGAAAAAACCCAACACAGACAATTCAGAACCTTAAAAATGATCTCACCAAACCCTGGACTTCCCTCAACAACATTCTAGGTAGAAAAGGTATCCACTAAACAAACCCCTGACCTTTTACTCATAATAATAAGCAGATAACTGACCCGCTTGACATAGCTAACGCATTCACTTCACTTCACTAACTGGGCAAAACTTAGCTACAAAAAATTCCCCCCACCTTCGAAATAACCCATTTCACAACACCTACCAAAAACCATTCAACCTCAACACACCTCAATTTTCCTGAACCCAGTTCCGGTTGCTGAAATGCACCAACTTTCTGCCACCTGTTAAAACTGGTAAAAGTGCGAGGTTACCGACAAGATATATCCTGGGATTGCTAACAAATCAATGATAACATCGTTAGCCTCCTGATGCCAATATTTAAAACCCATCACTTCTCACCGAACCTTCCCCAATCACCCAAAGTCATTTCCTATTACAAACAAAGATGCCCCATAACATTGCAAATTACCGCCCATTTTCTGTTCTTCCATTGTTTTCAAAACTACTGAAAAGTCTGTACAACTTCTGTACCTACATTCTTCAACAAGCCAATTTCTTCTTGTCGATGAACAATAACGTTTTAAGACGGCCCAAACGCAAAGAAAAAAAAACGACTTACATGGCGCTCCTTGAACTAACAACCAACCTCAACCTTTGCACTAAAAAATAAACTCCACACCATGGGGTTTTCCTGGATCTCTCCAAGCTTTCGACACCATTGACCAAAACTTCTTCTTCACAAGCTTAATCATTACGGTGTCCGTGGAGTAGCCTTCGAGTGTTTTCAGGAGTTACCTAACTACCGTTCACAATCCATCTACGTTCCACTTCCACCGCATCATCCTCTACACCTATAAGTTGGCGGTCCCGCAAGGCTCAAGCCTTGGAACCCCCTACTTTTCACATTTACATGATGACATCAACCAACCGCTCTAACACAACTAAACATCTTATTTGCAGGATGACACAAACATTTTTTTCTTTCAAAAACCCTGACTTTATGCCTTTTTCAACAACATGAATCACGAACTCCGCAAAAATCCTGGCTGGTTTCGGGCTAACAAACTTTCTCTCAATGTCTTAAAAAACTAACTAGCAATGCGTTTCTCTACACACACAACACTAATCACAAACAAACATGAACAATAGATAACCAGACATCTCCCAGGTACCTCAACTAAATTTCTTGGCATCGCACCAGCGCACGACGACAACTAACATGGATGAACACCAACAATCAACTCTGTCCCTACCAAGCGGTCTCCGGCAATTGGTACAATCTACATGCTAAACACCACCTTCCATACTACACCTTCAAATCACTTTACAACACAATAGTTCTCCCAACACCTAGCTACTGTAAGACATCATCTGTGCTCCACTATCATTCATACACTCACCAACTAAACACACACGACATTGGCCATTCGCACTGTCACAAACTCACCCCCCATAACACTCACAACATTGCCATATTTCACTCACTGAAACACTTAATTGAGCACTCAACCGACTGCAAACAGCGCTCTTCATGTTTGAATATCACAACATCATTTACCTCCGAACTTCAGCAATTACTTTTACCACACAGACAAATCCACCTCTATAATACCAGACAGCCGACAACTTCCATCTCCGCCTCCCAAAATCTTCCTCTGAAAAGCCCTTATTCCATCTCACTGCGCCAGAGCGTTGGAATGGAATCTTCCAGAATTCCTCACAACATTACAAACAAAAATACTTTTTAAAGCTCAATTGAAAAAAACTTTTCCCATCAAACCAGTACAATTCTTTTTAAATTTTCTCCCCAAGGTCCTTATCTCTTCCTCTCACCTTTTCTTCATATCCCATTTCTATCTCTATTCCTTACTTTTCTTCACCTTTACCCCTTCTATCTCTGCTTCCTCATTATGAAATATATTTCACACTCAGCAAGACATCTTTGAAATGTTCTTCTTGTCCCCAAACAAAACCCGTATCCCCCCGTATTCCCCGTCGTGTTTGTTTAGCTTAATAATGTTTGTCTTTGTTTGTCTCTGTTCTTTGTTATGGTTATTTTCCTTTGTAATATTATATATCACCCTTACTTGTATCATTTTTGTAATATAACCTAATTTGACTTTATGTATAACAGGGCCAGCAATAAACCATAACCCATCTGGTTGTACATTACTGGTCCTAGCATATCAATCCAGTCACTCATTTTCATCTTATTTACAGTGTACATTGATTCACTTATGTATTGTTATATAATCTACTGGTATTATACATTTTTTGTCACGTCATAAATTATTCTGAATAAATAAACTGAAAACTAAACTGAAAATGTAACAATCCAATCGAATACTTTAAGAAATGTGGTAGATCTCGATGGTAGAAGCAACACACTTACCTCAACAGTCTGATCGTATGTGAAGTCCTGCTTCTTTTTCAGGCTTCTTTTCCAGGAAGCTATTGGCTTCTGTTTGTTTAACCCCTACACTGGTAGCCTTATATCCGCAGAAGTAGCCGGCTGGGTCAAGTCCTTGTAAAATCTGAGGGCCCAACTCATCGATCCCAACCTACCCCTAACCTACCAGAAGTCATTACCTGTACGGGTAATACAGACAGAGGTCCAATTAACTTTCATACGGATCAGTAACATTAGGCAAAATGAACTAGAATTTTCGCGGTTCTCCGGCTTTTGCGCTCGCTATCTTCAAAGAATAATGCCTGTTGGCTGCACAGCCTATATCAACTTGACCTCACATGAACCTTTGACCTTGGCACACAACCTTTGACCTTTGACCTCGGCAATGTGACCTTTGACCCTCATCAACAACTGATGGATCCCATATTGCTCCTATGCCTCAAGTTTGAACTTCCACTTTTCAATGTTGGTCATTTTGACATTTTTGAGCCTATTTTTCAACTTGACCTCACATGACCTTTGGACCTGGTACCGACTTTTACCTCATCAACATATGAGGATTCCCATGGTGCACCTATGATACAGGTTTTGTTCCAATTGAACTTTTCAATTGAGGTCACAGTTTGTGCAGGAAATAGGGCCTCACTGACCCTATGAAGCTTGAAATGGGAACCTTTTGACCTCATAAACAAATGAGGGTTTTTGCATGTTTAACTCCATGAACCAAGTTTGGTTCCATTGAACTTCCAACTTTTCAAAATGAGTCAATTTTTACAGTTTCAGCCTATTTACAACTGATTTGACCTCACATGTATGAAGTTCCCACTCCTCCACAACACGTCTATCTGACCTTTGACTTGGTAATGTGACAATTTGACCTTGGAATGTGACCCTGTGACCTTTGGTACAATGTGACTTTGACCTCATCAACAATGGGGGATGCCATGTACCTGTGACCCAAGTTTGGTTTAAATCATCAAAGTATGTGGATCTTACTGCAATGTTTAATGCACCCTTTTTTCAACAGACAACACAAAGGCGACTCGTATTTACGCGAGCGTAAAATATGTCCCCGCCGAATTTCTCGATCATTTGGAAGTGACAACGTAACACTGCACTAATTAAAAATTTGGATAATTAAAACATAACTCGTCCTAGAACTCCATCCATTACTCGCCAAAAAATAACTCTAACAAACATATCGATGAACTCCACCATATCGCCAAAATAACGTAGAATACTAAAACTAAGAATACTCACAAAACTCTAAAACTAATTCCCACAAAAAATATTAAATAGCCTAATAATAGTCTTCATGAAAAAAAAAGTAATGATATATTGCATAACTAAACCGCACATTAATTTCACACATAGATGTAAGCATAAGCCTGTTCATGTACGAAGAATTTTGTACTCCAATGCACCGTTTCAGCGAAACATTAATGATTGCGCATCTTTAATTAGCGCTTTGCCATACCTAGCTGCACAACTAAACCACGCAGAAATCATGTTCACACAAAGTGTATGCATAAGCCTTCCTGGTTTTTTAAAAAACAAGCGAAAGGAATTTTGCACATCTCGATGTACCGTTTCAGCGAAACATTATTGCCCGATATTTTAATTAGCTCATTGGCATACGTAAGAAGCACATATTAAGCATACACTTGTTAAAGTGGCGAACACAATGCATGCCAAAATGTACTTCATGTTGCACCAGATTTGCATATCTGATGTAGCGTTTCATGATACATAATTTTGCCTATTTAATTTAGCTCATGTGCATACCTAACCGCCTATACCATTCACTTCCCATCGCAGAAACGATGCATGCCCTGATGCACTTCCATGAAGAGAAGGACTAATAGTCCCTTTCATGTCGCAACGGAATTTTGGCATATCCAATGGTACCGTTTCAGTGATACATTAATTTTTAAATGCATATTTAAATTAGCTCATTTGCATAGCTACGCCCACTATATCATGCACTTTCAAAGCGCGAATACAATGCATGCCAAGATAGACTTCTGTGGGCAAAAGAAGTGCATATCTATCGTACCGTTTTCAGTGATACATTAAATATGCATATTACTTAGCTCTTTGCATACCTACACCGTCTATATCACGTCACTTTCAATCGCAGACACGATGGCATTCCATGAATGACTTTCCCATGAAGCGAAGGAATTTGTGTGCCCGATATAGTGTATCAAAGATACAGCATACAGGGTGTAACATTTTATCACATGACATTCCAGTTAACAATTTTCCACAGCCATACGGACATCAGACATACGGACACACGGACGGAGCCTTTTATAGTCCCTTCCGATTTCGTTATGGCTGCAAGGCTAGCTCCGGCTGAATCTTGTCCAAAATGGGCTGATTTTACAAGATTTTGCAGAATTACCCGGGAGGCGCGCGCCCCCTCCCTGGATCCGCGCCTGACAAATATCCCAGACTTTGAAGCACGATACATGCATGAAAAACTTTTTTGATAATTAACATGTAAAACGCCCAAAAAACAGTGTGAAAATAACCAAATGACCCTAAAACCATTCAAAAAAAAAATAAAATTTTGGTTTGTAAATCTGACCAAAAGCCTGAAAGCGGGCAAAAGCATGACAATTCCTCATGCCCTGGCGTATTGTTTCACATGACCTGAAAAAAAACCACGCACAATACACAAATCACACAAAAAAAATTTCTTGTCTTCACTGTATACCATATACAAATGGTCAAGCAATTGCATGTATTTCCATTGTTTTCCAAGTTTCCTAGCACATGTTTACATAAAGTCCATACATTGCATATTGCAACTTATTCAATGCAGATTTTCTTGATGAATACCGATCTCATAGCACAGCTTTCAATGTATTTGAAGGGGGTGACCTATCAAGCTTATATTTTCATGTATTCCCTCTCCCATATGGAACTTTCACCAAAAACATCAGATTGCAAATTTTTAGTTAAGCAAGGGACAGCGTGGCCTAGCGGTTTAGGGTGCTTGCCTGTGTGGCACAAATCTATCAAAAAAATCCCGGGTTCGAATCCCGGTGGTGTCACTTGCTGGGATTTATTCGGGTAAAAAAAAAAACTCAAGTCTGGATTTATCTGTACGAGCTAATGTGATTAAATACAGAACCGCTCCCTCCATGGTTATTTGAATTGGGCAATGAATCATGAAAGCATCCCGTCCTTCGGAGGGGCCTTAAGGGTAGCCGTGGTCCCGTGTTACATAGAGTCACAACTGTAAATCGCAGTCAAGTGGTCCGATAAGAGTAGGGTGTTAAACCCTGACTGTTTCCCCATCCACCCTAGGTCTCAAAAATATGGGCCCATGTTAGGAGCTTCCGTATCGTGTATACACGCGGCCCCGGATCATCTTACTTAGTTGAATAAAACCTGACACCACCACAAGCCATTACTATGACTTGTGGACATTCTAAGAAGAAGTATGTTAAAGCAATAATAGCACATTTTTTTTGAAGAGCGCCCCTAAAAATTTGCATTGGTAATTGCTCGACTCTTAATACCTGTGAATGGTAAAGCTCTAACTCTCTAAAGGGATCCCAATAATAATTCACGGCTGCTGAAAAGTCATTCCAATATGAAGTAGCCGGGAATAGTGCCATGTAGTGTCAACGCTCATCCATTAGCTGTTCTGTTGGTATGCACAGTGGCGGCGCCAGGATGGGCATGGGGGGGCAATGCCCCCCCCTCCCCAATTTTTTTTCTTGCCCCCCTGGTCGAAAAAAAAGAAGGATTTCGGGCACAAAATTCACAGTGATTTTTTTGGGGCCAAAAATCAGCGATTTGGCCAAAATTGGTGGAAAATTTTCCAAATTTTTCATATTTTTGGCCACCAGAATTTCAGCTTTTGCCCCCCCAAGATTTCCTTTTTCCCCTCTTTTGCCCCCCCCAGAAAAAGAGGTCTGGTGCCGCCCTGGTTATGCAGGTCAAGATAGAGCTCATTTGAGAGATGTGCTATATTACATTGGACAGACACAGAAATTTGACATTTCCAGCGCTGCTGTTTGATTAGGATTTAGGATTGGGTATCCCAAAAAAAATCCCCCAACTCCAATACAAAATCCCTTTTAATGAAATGCACGTGAAAATTTTGAACATTACTGTTTACAGGTATCCATTTACATGTAGTTTTACTAGACAATTACCACTGTGCATAACTCGCAATTGGAAAATTGGGGGCGCTCGTAAAAATGTGCTATTATTGCTTTAAACTGGACCACCTGTTAGGAGTAGAAGCAAAAATGTATACCAACTTGCCATGGGACAGTGTGGGTGTGTGACCTTTGTTTGTCGAACCACATTTCGGATATTTTGTTCATACACCTCAACAGAAACATCTCCCTGGGCCCTCAAATTGAGAAAAATAAAAATTCTTGGTAATAACACTCAAATTTGGATGGAGTGAAGCAGGGGGCCTAGGGAGGTTGCTGATTTGGTCACCCACCTTACAAGCTCAAAAGAATTGATATCTAAAGTTTTTCGTCAAAAACAAGGCCCTGTGGTCCATATGACATTTAGAGTTACCATTGAACCAGTGCGGGAGCTAGCAGATCCGTGTAATGTCTCGAGTATAAAAGATTGATTAATCTGGAGACAACTGAGGACCCCTGGAAATGTGATTCCCAGATCCCAATGCTGCAAATGGTACCTTACGGTCCCAGGAAATTCAAATCGAATTGATTGGTTGTGTCCAAGTCCTACAAGGAGGGACTAGAAAGCATTCAATATTTGGGTTGGTGATGACATCATTAGTGAAACTATTGATTTTTCAGAGAGTAATAGAAAATTCCAGGTGACTGGTATGAATCTATTCATGACACTGACTGAAAATCAATAGTTTCTCTAATGATGTCACTGGTAGTGCATATTTTTCTGGCCCTGTTTATTGGAATGGAATGCCCCGTAAAGATTTGGAGTAGGTTTATCATCTCATTTCCTGGGACCTTTAAGAAGGGGTGTACAGGGTCAAATTTGTTTTAAAGTATACCAAGTTATTTGTCTAACCATAAGATTTCCAAAAAGGCATAATTTATACTACCTGCAGCCTAAAATCTTTGAGTTAATGGTTAAAAACAGCAAAAATAAAAAAAGGATCAATTTCAGGGGTCAAATTTTAAAAGTTGCTCCAATTAGGATGAAAATGATACAAAATATTGGTGGAGCTCATAGGAGGGGCTTGACCTATCTTTCCCCTACTTTGTTAACTAAGCAGAGTCAAAACTACTCCTCTACAAACTGTCTAGATGCCCTCTTCTTAAGGCACCATTTACGTTCCAGGTGTCGCTCTTATGCTGTCTACATATTCGCTCAAACCTTTTGTACTCAAGATGTGTTACAATGTCTGCTAGCTCCCAGGCCAACACTGAGCACATATGAAAGAGTTGCCTTTCTGTAGCTTTCCTCAACAATAGTATGATGCAGGATTGTAGCGTTGTTTAACTTAAAATTGCATTTTGTGATTCAAGCACCTTCATTTTTGCTTATTGTTCATTATATATTCTCAAGAAATGGTTATTTCCAATTATTTCAGTTGTTTTTGATGGTTCATTATGACGTTCTGAGCAAATTTTTGTGTAATTATACCCCACAGGCCAATGAGTTGTAATTTCTGTCCACTTATATAGACAGAAAATGAAAAATTATGAATTTCTTCCAGAGTGCATTCAAGCATACATACTTTATTGTACCATCAAATAGATTCCAGTGTCTTGATAGGACAAGTGCATTAAAGACACTATCAGTGATTTGCTAAATCAGCAAATCGAAAAAATCATCAAAAATCAGATTTTTGCATGTATGTAACAAGTACAAGTATCCTAACATACCCTGCAAATTATAAGTCCAGAAGCATCCTAATAAGGACAGAATCAGAGATTTTAGTCATTACTGTCCGTTCGGACACTTACTACAACACGTAATTGAATGGAGAATCGTATCTTGGAACACTGCCGTTTTCTTCCTTTTTTTTTTTTTTTTTTTTTAGCACCTTCATTTTTGCTTATTGTTCATTATATATTCTCAAGAAATGGTTATTTCCAATTATTTCAGTTGTTTTTGATGGTTCATTATGACGTTCTGAGCAAATTTTTGTGTAATTATACCCCACATGCCAATGAGTTGTAATTTCTGTCCACTTATATAGACAGAAAATGAAAAATTATGAATTTCTTCCAGAGTGCATTCAAGCATACATACTTTATTGTACCATCAAATAGATTCCAGTGTCTTGATAGGACAAGTGCATTAATTTATTGACCTGGTATTTCCCTTATTATACCCATTGACCATGTCTCAATATCTCTAGTAAAGAACTATTAAGTGCAAAAAGTTTCATTCTCATGGTTGACAAGGCTGCTTGTAAATCCCAAATAAGCAAAGTGAATTGCCAAGCCCCGAGATCCGTCATGGAAATAGATCCGAATGGAAAAACTCAACATGCAGGCTGCAGCCTCTTTCCATTCAAATAACGTTAATATTGAGGCCATAGGCACACGGTCGGGTCTGAAAACAAAAACTTTTATTCAGATTTAGAATTCAAGGTAATTTATATTGAAAAAATATGATTGCTATCACCCAGTTAAACAAAATAAAAACCTTGCTGAATGCAACAAAAGTAAGCAAATTTGGCAGACGCACTTGCACGCTGTAAAATGCAGTGTGGAACACATTTAGTAGGGTTATAGGTTTGAAGATGTTTTTCTACAGTTTGAAGGGCACTGAATTATAATTTCTGGGTCCAATCTCTGGGAAATGTGGGGACATTGTAAAATAATGGGATAAAATTACTACGGCAGAAATTTGAAATCAAGTCAGATTGTGTTTAAATGTACACCTAAGTGTAAGGGTTATAAAAAATTAAAAACTCTAATTTGTCTAGGTTCTGACCTTTAGTTACACAGCTCTAAGCTCTGATACGGATGAAAGTCATCCTGGGGCAAAAATTATCCACAATGCTCAGATTTGATTGAAACTGGCATCAAATTACTGCTCTGATCAGACTGAAGCAGAAAATGCCTTTTAATTCTTTGGGTGAGAGGTCTGTATACAATTTTGAGGTCAATTTTGGTGACCTCTATAGACCATGTACACCCTTGTTACATTTTGCCACCAATTACAAAACCAAATTCCTAACATTGTAAAATAAGGCAATACAAGACAAAACTAAAGGTCAGAAGCTAGACCAACTATACCTTTTTTTAATCCTTATAACGAGACCGGTGTATCGATGTACATTTAAACACAATTTGACTTTGTTTCAAATTTAACCCTTTACTAATTTTACCCCCTAACTTACAATGTTCCCCACATATCCCAGAGGTTGGACTCAAAAATTCGGATTCAGCACCTTCAAACTATATAAAAATATCTTCCGAAACTTCGAGAATAGGATTCTCATTTACAACCCTACTAATTATCCTACTATTAAAAAGTCAGGCTTTTGACTCATAGACACAATAATTCACGTAAGCTTTTTAATTACAATTATTCATGGCAAATTTATTTTGCACCGTCAAATCATGCCATATGCACAATTGGTAACCTTATTCTATCCCTAACTATTTATACAGTGACGTACAAACCGTTGAAGCAATAACAGCACTTTTTTTTTAAGAGTGCCCCATTTAAAAAAAAAAAATTACACAGTTGTGTTGGTAATTGTTTAGAAAACTACACCTGCAAATGGTAATGCTCAAAAGTGCATATTGTCATAAAAGAAGCGATTTTGTAATTAGAATCAGGAACCTTGATTCTAATTTAACAACGGAACTGGGGACGTCAAATTTCGTCCGACTTTTATCATATTGAAAGGACGTTTGCAGCAGCCACTGAATTAATATCAGGATCCAATATTAATTATCCTAATCACGCAATTCCTTTTTTTGCAATACATACACAAGTTTGAGCTTATCATTCACAGGTATAGTTTACTAGCCAATTACCAATGCAACTGCAAAAGTCTCATAATATTTTGAAAATTGGGGGTGCTCTTCAAAAATATGTGCTGCTATTGCTTAAAGTAATGTATTATATAAGTGAAACCCATCAAATTGTGCAAATCTTCTAGTACTTCAAGAAAGTGATATATGTACTCCACTGATCTGCCAAAATGAAAATTACTGTTCATTCAGTCTCTTCTTGTGATTAAATTCAATTGCCATTACAACATTTCTTTGTCTTAATCTTAATGTTACACTCAAAGTGACTGAGTTCAGCAGCAGTGCAGGGGCATTATGTACGGACTCTAACTATTATATTCCATTCCTACACTTGAAGTGGCAAGTTTCAACTTCCTATTTCAACCAAAATCGGAAGTTGACAAATTCACAGTACTACTACTAGAATAGTGGCATTTCTCAGGAGTGTTTCGAACAAATAGTTTGATACAAAATTGTGAAAACAACAAAAGATTTTTGATTAAAGGGATTAGCAGCGATTTGCTAATCTGAAACATAAAAAAAATCATCAAAATTTATATTTTTGTATTTTTGTTACTGGCATGGATATGCAAACATAACCTTCAAGTGGTTGACTTGAAATCCGTGTATTAAAGACAAGACAGTACTTTTAATCTGATTCTGTAATTTCTATACGTGCGTATCAAAATTCTGAATTGAGATCAAAAAAGCCTTTCTCGGTGAATATCCCAGATTTTTAGCGTGAATATTGTGCATAAGGATCACTACAGTTTGACCTCAAACACGAAAATATTGTGGATCTTATTTATCCTGTGCTAGTGCAAATCACTGTGTATTGTAGATTGAGAGGATGTCATAGCTGTATGTCTGTTACGGGGAGGGAGACGGTATTTATGACAAATTCCTCAAATACTTCACTTTTTTCAACTATTTTGGGTGTGGTTTTTTACATTAAAGCAGTTATATGGAAATAGTACAATATCCCTCTGATTTTAAGTTAAAACATTTTTATTTTTTTCCTTTTTTATAATTTTAGCAAATTGCTGCTTAATCCCTTTAAGGTCATTGGTGTGATCCTAATCCTTTCAGATATTGCAGTGAGGTGTGAGTCGATTTCTGCTTCTGTAAAACCGTAAGAGACATAAAAAAGTAAACAAAAAACCCGAGTTAAAAGTATGCAAAGTTTCTAAAGTTGTTTACATCCAGGGAAAGTTAAACCCTTAAAAACCTGGTGGGTGACTATATGAGTTTTAAATATTTCATAAGTTCTGTAAAAAGTCAAAATATGCATTTTATGACCATCTATGCAGAAATCAACCTGTGATAAGTGCAATTGAATGGGTCCAAACAAACCACTGTTCGGTCAGTGGTTTGGAGGTGACCAAGCCATCATCTCAAAAAAACTTGCCTACGCGTATTAAACCTATTCGCTCTGTGACAGGGGGTCATTATTTGCAAGGAAAAGCCTCGGACTGGGAGCAATATGAATGGGAGCATATACACAATAGTTTGATTCTATAGACAAAAACCAATGACCTTACAAGGGGGGGGGGCCTGCTCGACCAATCAATGGCAAAACAATAATTATTTTGTAATGAATTTCAATTATTTTAGACTTCAAATCAATTTAAGACAGGAACTGCCAAAAGTTGAATTCGTGCTAGAGATGACCAAGTTTGCCCATCAGATTTGGCATACTGACCCTCTCAACCTTTGTACAGGTAAGATGGTGGATGGGGTAACAAACACAGGGAAGATATGAAAGTATCCCTTGAGTTCGTTCTCATTCCTACTGAATTTTGGTTGTCCCTTGCATGACTACAGCTACTCACCTCAATAGGCCTGAAGTCAGCGATATCACTGATGATAAACACTTTGACGCAGTCTGATGATAGAAAGAGGTACATGGCGTCAAGATTGGTTACATAACAACAAGGGGTTCGCTAATCTTGGAACTCACCTGACGGACTATACTTTGATCCGTTACCTAACACACCACCTCTAAGAAATGCCCCCTACTTAATAACGCCCCCTCTCTAATAAATGCCTCTCTACAAACGCCCCTCTAATAAATTGCCCCCCAATTTTCCTTGACCAATGTTCATAAAATACTGAAAAAGATGCAATACATCATAAAAACATGAGACAAATACCAATGTGATTGCAAACATTGATGGGATTATTGCCGACTTGAACCTTATCAAATAGTGTGCAACTCGTCCCTTCTATGTAAGTTGTCAAATTAAAGTGACGATACCTTGTAATTGCAGATTCAAAGAATAAATCTGCTCTGTTAAAGTACTTAAACAGACCAATTAGTGGGCTGGTATGCTATTTTCGTAAGGCATGGATGCAGCCATGTCATGTGGTGTGCTGTTCAAATATGATCCTTTAAGTGTGGAGCACTGTGGATGTACTCAAATGGTGCTGGCTAGGGTTTGCAGTGGAGATTGAGCTGAACACATGACCTCTAATAACAGCCCACTTTCTGAAAAATTCATGTACGTGGGGGTGCTTTTATTAAAGACGATACAGTCTGAGGCAGGAAGCAATTTATTTTGTGACAGTATTCCTTGTTAATGCTAGCACCCTCTAGTGAACACAAGTGTCACACACCCACGCATCATCTGCTGCATTGTATTTTTTACCTTCACCCTCACAAAAGTGAAGATGGATTGCAATTGCTACCGATCAAAGTATAGATATCATATGCTTTACCCTCCCGCGACCATCCAGTAAAATCATTTTCAACAATGTTTAGTATATAAACCTATCAAGTCCAGTGGAAAACACATTTTTCGGGTCATGACCCCATTTGATGCCTAGCTGATTTTTTGATCTCCATCGTTAATATATCAAGCGACCGTCTCTAAAAAAAATTAAAAACGTCTATAACCTACATCAATCAGGAGAAAATAATAAATTTAATGTTTTTTAAAAACGACCAAAGGCTTGGAGCTTATTATTTATCTTAGATCTCAAATGCCCTAACCTTGGATCTGATCAATTTAATCTCCAGTATAGTCGAGGAGTAGGACCAGGTCAAACATCGACGTTACCCCTCCATACAGAAAAAGGGTTGACACTTGGTAGTTATATGGACACTCTACATATCAACGCGGATGGTAGTACTCTCAAATTGTGTGTCATTTTCAATGGGGCCAATTTAAGTTTTACACAGGGGTCAACTTTAAAAGCCCAATCCTGTTTGAAATGTATGCCATATTGTCCGTCTAGTCAGAATGATTCCAAAAAGTATAGTTTGTACCAACTATGACAATGGTTTTGGAGTTATAGGGTCAGAAGGGCTAAAAGGTAAAAAAGGTCACTTTCATTGTACAGGGGTCAAAATCGGAAGTTGCTCCAATTTGTTTGAAAGATAGAAGTTGTTCATCCTAGTTAATGAGTCAAAATAAGGAATAGTTTGTACCACCGCAATGCATGTTACCATGTTATGGGACAAAAGTTCATAGGTCAACCCACCCAATGGGTGTTGACCTTCTTTGACCCTATCTCCGTAAGTAAGATAACATAATACAAACATACCTTTATGCGTCCTTAACCTCAGGCAAACCTGCACGTATAACATATAATCGATTAAACTTTTAATGTTGACCCCGTACAAATGAGATGTTGTGGGATTTTTGGTTTTTTTATCTTTAGCACATTTTTACCTTTAACTCCAAAAACAATGGTCGTAGTGGTACAAACTATACATTTCTGGAATCCTTATGATGAGAGGAACAATATGGCATACATTGAACATGGATTGGGGCATTTTAAAAGTTTGACCCCGTGTAAACTTATTGGCCCCTATTGAAAAACAGTGATACCACCATTGAGAGTACACAAATCTAGCCATGATGCAGAGGGTCCATACTAACGACCAAAGGGTCAAACCTTTTCTGTAGTGGGAGGTAATACGAACTCCTAAATAAGGCCCCTATGATATTCTGCTCATCCTCTGTAAGCGGGTTCTGCATCATACTAGCGACCTGGTACTAGATGAGAGTGAGGTAAGAGACCTGGATGTCCCCTAATCTTTTGATGCAGTCTGCAATTTTTACGTGCTCAGGATTGACTTCCACGACAAAGGGACCACAGCTTTAATATGAATCGAACATGGGCGCTGGGCACCCATTGGCATATAACTGCATGTTCTACGCAATGGGTGGGAACGAGGGGGAAATTCCCATATTCAACTACATTAATGCTGCGTGATTATGCAATTTCAGACTTTATAGGAACTAATGTAGTAGAAACAAGAAAACCTGACTCTTGTGGTGCCGAAACAACCAGCCCCGCTCGTGTCGATCCTTTACTCTGTCGATGTTCACGGCCTTAGACCGCTCGCGACACCTCGCCCTCCTATGAGAATAAATTGAAACATAACATTGTGTCATGACTAATCAATTCCAGTGAGAACGTATTAAAGAGTTTTGAGAAATTTAAAATTGACCCCTTTGACTAAAGTTTGACCTTGACCATGTGGTCAACCCTAGTCTTACACCTACAAATTATCTATTAAGTGTGGTTGGAAAGAATGACCTTTTAAAGGCACTTTTTAGACACCCTGGTAACCACCAGGGTATACCAGCTGATGTGGATTGGCAATTCATAGGGTCATAAGATGCAAATATACAGATCGGAAGAAATGGTAAGTTAAATGTGTCTACGAGAAGTTGAGTGAAAGGTATTTTGATTGGTCCTCAGATGTTGATGTGATATAATAAATCATGTAACCAAAGACCAATCAGAAAATACTTAAGAAATGTGGAGATCTCGTGTTAAGAAGCAACAAACTACTCAACAGTCTGATGAGTGAAGCCGTTCTTTTCAGCTTCTTTCCAGGAAGCTAGGTTCTGTGGTTTAAACCCTACACTGGTGCCTATATCCGTCAGAAGTAGCAGGCTGGGTCAGTCTGAAAATCGAGAGGGCCAAGCTCATCATCCCAACTACCAGAATACCTGTACGGGTAATACCAAGACAGAGGTCCAATTAAAACTTTCATACGGATCAGTCACAACATAGCAAAATGAACTAGTAATTTCGCGGTTCAGGCTGTTGCGCTCGCTATATCAAGAATATATGCTGTGGGCTTGCACAGGCCTATCATCAACTTTGACTCAAGGACCTTTAACCTGGGCATGTGACCTTGACCTCGGCCATGGACCTTTGACCTCATCAACAAATGAGGGCTCCCATATAGACACTATGCCTCAGTTGGAAATTCAACTTCAATTGTAGGGTAATTTTGACATTTTAGGCTTTTTTCAACTGACCTCACATGGACCTTTGACCTTGGTACATGAACTTTTACCTCATCAAACATAGAGGGATCCATGGTGGCACCGTATGATACAGGGTTTGTTCCAATTGAACTTTTTCACTTAGGTCACAGTTGTGAATGATAGCCTCAAATGACCATGACCTAGAAATGTGACCTTGACCTCATAACCAAAATGAGGGTTGATGTAAAAAAACCCATGAACCACGTTGGTTCCAATTAACTTCAACTTTTCAAATGAGGTCAATTTACAATTTAGCCTATTTATAATGAATTGACCTTCACATGGTGGAATTCCAGCTCCTCCAAACAGTCGTATCGACCTTGACGTGGTATGTGACAGACCTTGGAATGTGACCTCATCAACAAATGGGGGATGCCATGTACAGGACACCAGGTTGGTTAAAATCCATCAGAGTAGGTGGTTCTTTACAGGCAAATGTAACCCATTTTCCAAAACAGACAAAAAAGGCTGAAAGTGTATTTACGCGATGCGTAATCAATGTCCCCGCCGAATTTCGCGATCATTTGACGTGAAACTTAACGCACTAATTAAAAATTGGGAAATTAAAACAAGGCTAACATCGTCAAGATCCACCGATAATAGCCAAAAATAAGCTCTACAAAAATAACGTGAACGTCACCAGATAAGTCGCCAAAATCAACGTAATGACTAACTAAAACTAAAGAATTGACCTCACAAAACTCTAAAAGAATTCACACTAAAAAATACTAGCATAATAATAGTTTTCATGAAAAAAAGATGATATTGCATAAATAAACCCGCAATATCATGTTCACACAATAGATGTATAGCATAAGCTTTCATGTAGCGAAGGAATTTTGTTACATCAAATTCACCGTTTCAGCGAAAATAATTGCGCATAGTTAATAGCGCATTGCATACCCAGGCCGCTGAGAGAATTGCGGGCCCGGGGGAACTTTGTAGTTACGGGCCCCTTTACCAACTTAGTTTTCCAGACCCCATACCGGGGAAGTTTGAGTTAAGTGGCTGCAAAGCGGTATGCACAGCGTAAGAGGCTGGGGGGGATGAGTGATGCAACTTAGGTGTGTGTTTTTTGTAATTATGTATATACTAGGAGGCTTATGGAGACGGCCAGGGGGTGGGTGGGGAGGGGGCTGTACCCTCCCGGCTGCGAATTGCGCCGAAACCCTTGCAATGTTCACTTTCCAAAAACACATTTTCTCATGAAAATTTGATAGAAACCAATTTGAAATTGGTAAGTAGGTCCACTTATAATCATGACAACCAATTCATAAAACAAACCTTAATTTTTTTGTGAAATTTCTCAAACCAGAGAGGCCGCAATAAATTTACGCGCGAAAAAAAAAAATGAATCGTGGGTGACATAGTATTTTCTCAACGGAAGTAGGTATCATTGTCAAAGGAGGGGAAAAACGGCCCCCCTGTATCCGCCCAATGCTCTCTTCTTCTGTCTCTCTCCATCCCTCGCCTAACTTTTCTCCTCTCAATCTGACTCTCTCACAACCGCAAGGGCTGAACGTTCTTTTTACGGACCCTAGGACCCGGGCCCCCTAGACCCCGGGCCCGGGGTCAATACCCCCTGTGACCCCCTCTCGGCGGTACTGTGCATACCTAAGCTGCCAAACAAAACCACTGGGCATATCATGTTCACACAAAGATGTATGGCATAATGCCTTCTGTAGCGAAGGAATTTTGCACATCCGATGTACCGTTTCAGCGAAACATTAATTGCGCATATTTCATTAGCTCATTTGCATACCTAAGCCACATATATATCATACACTTTTAAAGTGCGAAAACAATGCATGCCAAAATGTACTTCATGTGGCACAAGAATTTGCATATCTGATGTACCGTTTCAGTGATACATTAATTATGCATATTTAATTAGCTCATGTGCATACGTAAACCGCCTATACCATGCACTTTCAAATCGCAGAAACGATGCATGCCATAATGCACTTTCAAGAAGCGAAGGAATAATAGTCTTTCATGTAGCGAAGGAATTTTGCATATCCAATGTACCGTTTCAGTGATACATTAATTATGCATATTTAATTAGCTCATTTGCATACCTAAGCCACATATATCATGCACTTTCAAAGTGCGAAAACAATGCATGCCAAGATATACTTCATGTGGCAAAAGAATTTTGCATATCTATCGTACCGTTTCAGTGATACATTAATTATGCATATTTAATTAGCTCATTTGCATACCTAAGCCACATATATCATGCACTTTCAAAGTGCGAAAACAATGCATGCCAAGATATACTTCATGTGGCAAAAGAATTTTGCATATCTATCGTACCGTTTCAGTGATACATTAAATATGCATATTTAATTAGCTCATTTGCATACCTAAACCGTCTATATCATACACTTTCAAATCGCAGAAACGATGCATGCCATGATGCACTTGAAGCGAAGGAATTTTGTGTGCCCAATATAGTGTTTCAAAGATACAGCATACAGGGTTAACATTTTTATCACGGACATTCCAGGTTAACATTTTTCTCACAGACATACGGACATACAGACATACGGACACACGGACGGAGCCCATTTTATAGTCCCCTTCCGAACTTCGTTCAGCGGGGACAAAAAAACATTTTAGTAACACACACACATACACGACACACAACTGATTGCTAAGTGGTCCTGCAAGCAATGTTGGGCGGCCCACAAAAATGACATGTTTAGCATATCTACTTCTGGTATTTTCCACTTCTTTTTTGTCTTTCACTTTAGTTATAATATGCTTTATTAGCACATGCACACTTGTTTCGAAATGCCCAAAACCTGATTCTTTAATTTTATAGTATTTTGTTCAAGAAAACCACTGAGAGTAGCTGTCAAAGTGCATTTTGTTTTGTCTGCCTCATAATGGACACTCATCGGCAAAACTGTGAACTCTTTGATTGTCTCTTGGACTTGGGTTAGGGCTAAGTTGAATCTTTGCACAAAAAGGACTCTATTACTATTCAACAGTCAGTCACATTATTGTATAATAGAGCTATGAAAGAATTACCATGAAAGGGCAGTGGATCAATTTTAATGATATTAGGCCTAAACAAAGGTTATTTGCCGTAATCCGACCGACCCTTGAAAAACCTGCCGAGTCAAATTTTTTTATGCAAGTTAGTACCAAATCAAAAAAGATCTGCCAACTGACTGTCTTTGCCAAAGACGCCTCAAAATTTTGTCCACCAACAGGGTTATAGCTAGGCTACTCTGAGTGCCGGTTGTAAATCTTAAAATTTACTACACTTTTTGGCACATATGGACAAACTTTGAGTTATTTGCAAATTTATGTGGTAATTTTTCATTTCAATGAAGTAAAGTGCCAGTTGGCAACCCCCCAAATGACCTTCTGTCCCGGTCGGTGGGAACAAGTGCCAGATGACCGGCCGGCGTAGCTATATCCCTGTCCACCAACCATGACAGGATCGCCAAAGGCGCGTGTCGAGGACGAAGCCCTTGGTTGAGCGGAGCGAGGCATCTTTGCGTAAATAGGGATAGTTCTGTGCAAACATAATGTGTCAATCAAAGTATTATGTGGCTGTCGTATGGAGGAATGTACCTACTAATTGATTGCTAGTGCCAACATTACCTCTCAACCGAACCCTTTCTTTAACCACAATGCAAATGCCTGCCAGTAACGCAAAATGCCGCCAGACGAGAGTATCACATTTGCTTGACCGCAATGCATATGCCAGGTGCAATTACATGGATGTTACCCAATCAGTTCCCAGGATAGTTATGGAAGATTTATTCCGAAAAATAAACAAAAGCAAAATACACAAAAATATATGCAGAAAGGCGATATGCTGGAGATCTCCGTGAGAGGGCACTATAGCACATTCTTGACAGGGACTTCATGGCTGACTAAGGAGGATCTTGGGATAATAAAAGTATGACACTACTACTTACAGCAGCCCAGCGGCCTCATCTGTGCATTCTGTGTGTACACTTGTGAGATATCAGCTATACGCTTGCATAGCATCTCTACTGGAATGTCATAGCCATACTTGTACTTCCAATTGGCTGCCTCGTAGCGGGCACGATGGACCTGAGATCGGCTGTCAGCTGCAGAAAACAACACAAGTGATCAATTTTAAATTGGTTAATTCCTGAAAGCCTGATTCAGATTGGTGAATTGTACTGTCTGGGATACTCTAAGAGCAGTTTGGTAATATGCCGATTACCATTTTGTTCTTGACCGCATGTAAAAATG